>JAVTVY010004139.1:0-38893 GCA_036873755.1 Hanleya hanleyi | reverse complement strand
ATCATAGCGGGGAGGATGGGCGGGCATCACTGGAAGTGAGGTAAGTTTTAGCTTAATAACAGAAAATTTACCTGTGAATTTTTTTTGTTATTTGCGCTGAAAACTTACCTCACTTCCACTCTTTGCATAGAGTGCCACCGTAAGGTAGGTGGGCAAACTGATACAATCCGTGGTTAGTCATAAATGCCATACATAGTGACTAGTACAGAGTAGAAATCATAGATCTTCTACCTCACAGAGGATCCATGAGAACATACAACAGTTATAACCTGTATGCCTATGGTACACAGGGAACCTCTGTTGCTACTCTGACTTCAAGGCTGAGATGCAAGATACGCCCCCCCCCCCCTTTTTTCGAAAGGGGGCGAGAGAAAAAAGCACTCACCCGCAAGCAGGGTTACAACTGTACGCCCGGACTTTTGTAGCTATATTGCTGGCCTCGGTCCCCCTGACACCCGCTGTGCGGTCACAAGTGGGCCGATGGAACAGAGGTCGTTACATGCCAACGTCATGTCCCGGAGATAGTAGGAGGCAAATGTCGTGTTTGACCTCCAGTAGCACGCCCTCATAATGTCTGTCACCGATCTGTTGGTCCATAGAGGCCATGATGCCGCTAGAGCCCTAATCTCGTGACCCAAAACGTTTACAAGCGCGGCTTGCCTATCCGTAGCCGTGGAGTACGCTAGCCGAATCGTATTTTTGAGCCAACTCGAGATAGTGTTTTTACTTATTTCTTGTTTGGCTTTAGGATCGAAAGGGATAAACAAACGCCTCCTTCCCACTCTGATCTCCTCTGTACGATTCAGGTAACACGCAAGAGCCCGAACCGGACACATTAACATGTCTGATTCAAGACCGGACGAAAGGAAATCAGATAAGGCTGGAATTGTGAACTCTCGAGATATGGAATCGTAGAGAGCTTGATTCTTAGCCACAAACTCAGGAACCGTTGTGAGAACTACCTTGCTCCAGTCCCTAGAGTGTCTGATGTTCCTTTGATCGAGCGCATGCAGCTCGGACACTCTAGCTGCCGAAGCCAGAGCCAACAAAAACGAAGTTTTGTATGATAACATTTTCAGCTCAATAGCCTCTATTGGCTCGAAAGGTGGCTTCCCTAATTGCCGAAGTACTAAGGCTAAGTCCCACTTAGGTAATTTCGGAACAGCCGACTGACCAGTTATCTTGTATGACTTGATTAGTGCAGATAAGTTTGGATCAGTCGATGGATTAATCCCAGTACCCAGTAGAATAGGTTGAGCAATAGCCGCTCTATAACCTTCTACCGTAGCGGGCACCAGGCCCCTATCCCTGAACAAGTACAATAGGAACTCTGCTACTTCCGGGATAGTGGCGCAGGATGGATTGATATCCCTCTCTCCACACCAAAGATCGAAGATTGCCCACTTTGAGTTGTATACAGCGGAAGAGGACGGTCGAATTGATTGTGCCATTGGGCGCCCAACCTCCGCTGAAAATCCCGCCTGAGCAAAGTGCTTCTTGAGCACTTGCACACGTGGTAGTGGAACAGTCCTGGTTGGCTGTGAAATATCGACGTTCCGGGCTGGCGCAATAGATTGTGCCATACCAGAAGCTGTCGTGGTACATCTACCAGAAGATCCAGAAGGTCCGGGAACCACGGCCTTGCTGGCCACCACGGAACAATCAGGTAAACGACACATGTGTGCTCGTGGATCTTCTGGAGTACCTTCGCTAGGATAGCTGGGGGAGGGAACGCATATGCTACCATCCTTGACCAGTCCTGCGACAGTGCGTCCACTGCATATGCCGACGGATCCGGGACCGGCGACATGAACAGGGGCAGTAGATTGTTGCGCCAAGTGGCGAACAGATCTATGTGTGGCATCTCCCAGACCTGAGCTATTTGTTTTAGTATGTCTGGGTGAAGTTGCCACTCCGTGGGAATTATCTGATTCCGTCCTGAAAGCGAATCCGCTAAGACGTTCAGTACCCCCGGGATGTGCCTGGCCAATACCGATATGTTGTTGTCCCAACACAGACCGAAAAAGATTTCCGCTTGGCTTTGTAATTGCGGAGATCTCGTCCCCCCCTGCTTGTTGATATAGGCCACAACTGTTGTGTTGTCCGTCGCAACTAGCAGGTTCTTGTCGGTCAATACGCTCACCCACGTGCGGATGGCATGTGTCACTGCCATAAACTCCAACACGTTTATATGATACGAGCGTTCCTCGATTGTCCATAACCCGGATGTCGACTTGGACTCGAGGTGGGCTCCCCATCCTTCCATAGATGCGTCCGTGAACAGGTGATGTGACGGATGAAACGGAAGTAGGGACACACCTGGCATAACGTTGAGTGGATCCAGCCACCATAGGAGGCATTGTTTGACTAGCGGTGTTACAGGTATCCACGGATTCAACTGCCTTTCGACCCATTGATGATTGAAGTAAATCATTAAGGGCCGAAGCTGCAACCGCCCTCTTGGGGTTACGTCCTGTGTTGACGTCAAGAGGCCGATTATCGCAGCAAAGTGTAAAGCCCTGGCCTGAGATAACTTGAGGAACTGAGGTATCTTCGTTGTTATCTTTAGCCATCGATCTTCTGGGGGTTTGGCGAGAGCTCGTAGCGTATCGTATTCCACCCCCAGAAATTTGCGCCTTTGCGAAGGAGTCAGCTCTGATTTCTCTTCGTGTGGGATGTATCCCAGAGAAGTCAATATCCTTAAGACAAACTGGGTGTCTAGGATTAACTGCTCCTTGCAGGCATTCCTTAGCAGGGAGTCGTCGATATAAAAGTGGTACTTTATACCTAGACTGTGCAGGAATTGTGCCACTGGTGTAAACACCCAAGGGGAAGTGGTCAGGCCGAACGGAAGCACTTGAATTTGGAAGCGTCGTTTGCCGACCATGAATCTCAAGTACTTCCTGTCCCCCAGATGTATCGGGATATGCAGGTATGCATCCCTTAAATCCAGAGAAGTCAGCCATTCCCCTTGCCTGAGTACTGTCCGGATAGACCGGAAGGACTCCATGCGGAAGTGTGGCGGTGGAGTGAGGTAGTCCTTGTTGAGGCGCTTTAGGTTTATAACCATGCGCATCTCGGACGTGTCTTTCTTGGGGACCAGAAAGACCGGCGAATAGAACCCGGGTGACGTGTCCCAAACCGGAAGCTCTATTACAGCTGCCTTCTCCATCAGCTTGTCCACAGAGGACTGTATTGCTGATAGATGACCCGTTCGTAATGGTATACGAGACGGAAGGGGATGAGCAGTCAAGGGAGGAAGCGTGTCGAACAATAGGCGATAGCCGTATCTGATCGTTCGAATGACCCACGCTTCCGTCCCGATCCTTATCCAGTTCCTCCAAAACAACTGCAGCCTTCCCCCTACCGGAAGGTCTAGTTGCTGGGGAACTGGAAACGTTATGTCTCGGTGTTCCCGCCATACCGGAAGCCACCCGGTATGGCCCGAGACATCAGGTATTCTTCTTCGACTGCTTAGATTTCCCCTTACCCTGCTTCTTATGGCCATAGGTAGATACTCTAGGCTCTAAAGAAGCAGGCGCTTGGCTTTGCTGTTGGCCGGAAGCACCCTTATTAGCCTTGGAACTAGGTGGGTTCTTCTTAGCCTTCTTCGACTTTGGACCCAGACCGGAAGCCATTGGTCTCTTAGTCGAAGCACCGGAAGCAACCGACCTGTCATGTTCAATACGATCCATTTCAGGTCGGACTTCGGCAACAGCATCACCAAACAGTAAAGAAGAAGCCGTAGATGTTTCTAGTAGACTTCTCTTTACAGCTTCCGGTGTGTACCCATGCATATGAGGAATGAAGGCCTTTCTCCTCAAATACACAAGCATAGAAGATAAGTAGGCATTATGTACCAATAAATCTTCTACAGCACCGGAAGCAATCTTCTGGTAGTCAAGAACGAGGTTAATACCCTCCTGTAACTGCTCTTGACTTTCCGCGCCCGACAGTGAAAACAAACCATCCTTTATGGCTTTAAGAAACCAGTCCAGGTGATTCGTAATCGCCACTCCTTGTCGAGCAGTTTCCTCAAGTACTGCGGCCTGTTTGTTCGTGCAAGGAACATCGGGATTACTAGGCACTTTAGTATTACTAGGACATAAATACTGAAAGTCGCCGTTCACCTCTGCAGACCGGAAGCTAAACGGTGAGTTATGTACGCCGTAACTTCGTATGTTTGGCTTCTGTACTGGGAACGGACCAGAAGATCCTGCAGGGCGGAAGCGAGCTTTTGGTCTCGACCTTATAGCACGTTCCTCCTGCGTAGCGGGTTCTGCTAAAGTTCTATGGAACAAATGGCAAATAGAATGAATAGCAGTTGAGGCCGGAAGCGTGGTAGCCGACCTCGTAACCCGGTTTGACTCTCCTGATTCAGTTTCAATATCCCCCGCATGTGGGACCGGAAGCTGCATATCAGGATTAAGTCATAGATGCCAGAAATAAGTTCATAATATTTCCTAGCATCCGGATCAGTATTGGTAGGTTCATTTAATTCAGATCTACCGTACTGGTCCCTATCCACTTCCATAGCTTCCGGGGCTTCCTGCCAGGAGGGAGTATTGGAAGGGATAGTCCTCGACAAATTAGCTTCCGGTTTCCTAGACTGTTCAGTCAAAACCGGAAGCAGTGGCGTACTACTTCGGAATTGACTGGTCATCATCTCTCTCAATTCCTTCATTTCCTCACGTTGCTGTTCCATACCGCGCAGTATGGCAGCCAATGTGGGATCAGTCACTTGAGAGTGGACCGGAAGCAAGGCCTGATGAGGTGTGTTCACACTCAAGGACCCTCCAGCTGGACATGAGCACGGCCACTGTAAAGGTCGGTGAACTGGCATACGAGGTCGTAAACCGGAAGCACGTATAGGAGGACGCATCATACGTAATATTCCCGGTCCCGTACCACGAACACCCCCGGAAGCAGATATCTGACCTAACCCACGCAAGGGCGAAGGTAGACCAGCAACCGGATGCCGCATAATTTGACCTGATTGAGAGGGTTCTTGATAACGCAACTCAGAGACAGGCAAAAATTTTGACATATCATAGGTACCTGTATACATACCATACTGCCGTTGTTGCGGGAACCTTAATCTCTGGTGGCCCAGAAGGCTCGTAGATACAAACGTCTCGGCAGGGGGACGAGGAAGGCCACCAGAGTAACCGGAAGCAGGTTGGGAAAATTCAGACAAACCGGAAGCAACAGTTAAAGGCGTAACTGAGCGACCGGGAAGTCCAGGCCTCGACAGCGTCGAGGAAGGTATTTTCCCAACCCCGGACCCAAATGAAAACTTAACATTAGGCCCCTCACTAGTGCTGCCTAAGTTTTCGTAGTCATAAGATGACTCCGATCGAGAGATCGGAATCCCCTGGCTTTCCCACGCTAAGCCTGGGTCCGTCACCGATTTCCCTTCATCGTCGTATCCAGGCGTCCGCTCAATTGGAATCTCCACATCCACAGTCGTCGTAGTACCAGATTCCATATCTTCGATTACTCCTTCCACCTGTACCAACCGGGTCGATCTCTTACCTGATTGACCCCTCGCCTGGTCTGAAATGGAAGAATCGTGAGCGGGGGGGGGCGTTTGTTTACCTTTATTTACGTTCAATAGGCTGACTAGAGAAGACCCAGCTACAGAACTAACAAGCCCCCTAGACTCCTCGCCTACGCTAGTACGAGGAGACTGTGCTACATATGTCTCGTTGGCGAGATCGGTAGGCCTAACGACATTATTTCCCTCGTTAGCTGCCAGAGAACCGGCTAGATACACCTGGAATATGCCGGGCGCCCACACAATACACTCTTCACAGGCCGTGTCCCATGTACAGATTCTTCCCTGGCGGCATGGCGGACACGTTGAGTGAAGGTCATAACTAGGCTTGTCACCTCCACAAGACATGCATGACATTTGAGACATATTTTGAGCCATTTTTACGCTGATAACTTATAGAATACTTCCCAAAGGACTTCTTGCAGGAAATCAGACGTCTGAGGTAATCCAACTGTGAGTAGTTTCGCTAGAAAAGGCACTTTTTCACGGAGTTGACAATGTTTACTTCCAGCCCTACGAAGCAGTAGAACAAGAAGGAAGTAGAATTGTGGGTAGCTATGCTATCAGGTGACTAGCAGGGGAGATAACTGTGTCATTTAAATTCTTACTGTGGTATTTCATGTAGACAAGAAATGCAAAGAGTGGAAGTGAGGTAAGTTTTCAGCGCAAATAACAATGGCTAATTTCATTTTTATTTTTATTTCAAAAGTGAAAAAATGCAGTGCGGCGGGCCCGTAATCCAAGCAATAAAATTGGTGAGGCCTTATGGGTCACCAGACAAATTAGTCAGCGATCACGGTGCTCAGTTCATGTCCAAACTTATAGCAGCCATGACAGAACTATTCAACATCAAACATGCTAACACCAGTTCATATCATCCTGCAACCAATGCTACATGTGAAAGAATGAATCGCGTCATTGAGCAGGGTCTAAAAGCCTACATCAATGAAGACCAAACTGATTGGCCAGATCATATACCAGGTATTATGATGGCATACCGCATGACCCCAGCCACTCAATCAACTGGCTTATCTCCTTATCAAATGCTGTTCAAATGGTAGACAGATGAGAACACCAATTGATACCTCTCTAATTCCAAAAGAAACACTGTCAAAGGATCATAGAACATATTTGTCAAAAATTCTAGACAATCTGGCTGAGTATAAAAAAATTGCAGATGAAAATTTGAAAAAAGCCCAAACAAAATACAAAACTTATTATGATAGAAGAACAAAGGAACCAACAATCGAGCCAGCACAAAAGGTATGGTTATATTGTACCAAAAAGACTGTGGGCCGATCTCCCAAACTAACAAAAAAGTGGGAAGGACCATATTATGTCGTATTGGTTGGACAAAACTACACATACAAATTACGCAAATGTAGTGACGATAAAGAAGTGAAATCAATGATTCATGCAAACCGTCTCAAAAAGTTTCATGACCCAGCAGACAGGCCAAACTATGAGCCTGAAGACCTACCACAAACAAATGATGAACTCAATCCGGAAGAAATAGAATCAGAAAATGATGAAAACCAGACAAATACCAATGACAAACGGAACAATGTAACAAAAGAAACAAAAGACCATCATGTGCCAAAAACAAAAGTAGCACTTAAGAACAATGAACAGGCAAAAACAAGAGTAACACCTAAAACCATTCAACATCCTAAAGGTACCAGTACAATGCCAAACTCAAGTACAAATCAAGATCCCAATTTGGTTACAACACCAAACAAATTCCTAGTGACTGAAATTGACAAAATTCTAGCATCAAAACGTTACAATGGACGAATGTGCTACAGGATTAAATGGGTAGACAAGACTAGAGGCTCCACTTGGGAGCATGATACGAGTCTCCCAGATGAGCTGCGTCGACAATATCATGCCGACAAAACATTGTCTGGCAAGAAGAGGCGCAAACCTTTAGGCCAAAATAAGTTTTTCATGAAGAAAT
Source organism: Hanleya hanleyi (assembly GCA_036873755.1). Classification (NCBI taxonomy): domain Eukaryota; kingdom Metazoa; phylum Mollusca; class Polyplacophora; order Lepidopleurida; family Hanleyidae; genus Hanleya; species Hanleya hanleyi. The sequence goes on along the minus strand of JAVTVY010004139.1, from coordinate 31,379 downwards.
CTGAACAAACAGTGGCTTTTGTTAACTCGGATCGAAGTGAGTTGATGTCCAAACAGCAACCCATGATAGATATTAAAAGTGTAAAAATAGAAGAAGTTCATTGATGGCATGTATTATGTGAAAGTGTTATACAAAACGAAGGAACAGGTGTATGGCGCAGCCTGGTTCCCACTCAATCGGATACCTCAAAACAAAATCCATCACTTAATTAAACGTGTACGACAAGTGACTTATCAGACAAAAAAAGAATGGTATGAGGAAAATCCCTTCGATCGCAAATTAGTTCAACGACGAACTTCAGTGCCACACTCCCTCAAGGTTTTCAAATTCCAGTTTCATATGGGAACACCAGTATTCAAATCTAGATATATGCCACATCAATGGAGTCCTGTCGAAAATATTGATCTGAATGTGGTGTATGATTTTCTTGATGATTTAGAGGGACACAATACACACATTCGATTTGATAAGAGCATATATGCATAGTTTTGATATCGGCAAAAGATGTACCGAAAGATCATGACTTTACTGAGACAACCACAGGACTGGTCGGAGACTTGTCACCCCTGACATGCCTGACAGATTCTGTGATACTCTTAATATGGCTTGACAAACCATATTCGAGTACCAAAAGGAATATGTAAATAATTAGTTACTACTTACAAGTTGTTGCATTATGTGTTGATGTATTGATGTAGTTTATTATAATTCACACTAACATGACTAACTTATATTATGTTGTGAAAGTTCCAAGGATCTTGGGAATGTAGGGTTTGCACTTTATACTCTCATGTATGTATGTATATGGATACATGAATACTACCTACATGTATGTTTATTCTTTCCTAGAAAATAATTGTTTAATAAGACTTAAAATTTATGTGAATCATTCATGTTGACTTAATATACATGTACACTTATGGATTTTCAAAATACAAAAAGGTATAGTTTCTCTGTTGTGCTCTTTTACTGAGACACCGGTTGAAAATCAAGTGCTAGGGTCAGACTTGTCTGCAGCAAGTCTTCCCATCAAACTTTTTCAGCCAGGGTTTCAAGTGAAAAGCAACATTACATTTTCTATTTTTGATTTTCAGGCATTATATTTAATTATCCAACATGAATTCTTTCTCAATTTCATTCAATTATGTTCTTTACAATAGATCACTGGTGTCAGAATAAGTATTGCCAGAGCCTATCTCTCATTACACAGTGATCAGTGTCCTTATTATGCATTTGGAATATTGTATCTAAACAAGAATATATATGTACATAGTCCTCAATATAACCCATGTATGTAAGTATGTAAATGATGTAGTGATACATGTAACAAAATTAAAAAAAAAAAAAAAAAAAATGAAGATTGACTAAATAATCACTCTTGAATGATAATGAATATCTTTGTTCCTACTCTATGTATACAAATATATCCTAAACATTGCTAACTCTCTGCATTTCACATCTGAGTGTTTCAGCTGTATGGTGTCCACAGACAGAAGTGACCCAAGACAGTCAAGGGCAAAAGCTCCCCATATTCCAGACAAGTATCAGCAACCTCAGCCACAGTTCAACATTACACAGGAACCTTCAACTTCAATCAACATCACACAAGAACTTCTAAAAACTCCACCAAACATCGATTAAAATGACTACCACAGACAATTTATTACAGTTTCGGGACGAAACTTATTCGGGGACGGAGGGAACTATAACAGAGCCATAAGACATGTACATGTAAAATGAACATGTACCTCAATTGTATTCCATTACTATTTAATATTTGTTTATTGTGAGTTGGCATAAAATGTATAGAGTTAAAATTACCATATAGGCTGTAAATATTAGTTACTGGTAGAGGTATGCGCTTAATAAAAATTAGGTAACACATGTTGGAATTAGGATTTAAGGGTAGGAGTATCCATTTGTAGTAAGATGTTTTGATAACAGATTAGATTAGTTCATAACTCTTGAAGTTGACATTCAATTAGTGTTGTTAGACAAGTTCTGACCAGCTGGTGCAAAGACAGGAGCCAGGTGTCGATTATGGTCAGACTGACATTTGAGGCTAATATAATCTTTTATTGTTTATTTAGATAAGAGTTTTTATTGTTAATTGAGATGTCATACTGAATGAACAGGAAAGCTGGCAGACATGACAGGACTTTAGGATTACTTGAACGATTGTTAAAAGTGTGTTTGTGATTGTTAAGAATGTCTACCTATGGATTTCACTAAAACTATAATGTATATAAATATGTATCCAGTAAGAAACCAAGTCAGTTCACTTTTAGAATAATAATCGTTATGCTACGAGTAACCAGGAATACATACTGTGACATCTATAAGGATTGAGACGAGTTATTAAGTGGAGATGAAGCAAAACAGACCGTCCATCGGTAGTACTCTGAACGTGATAGAATTCTAACGTGAGGTTTACGGTACACAATTTTTGCCGAATTATGATTCCTATATATTTCTAAAGCTGTAAAATGCCAAATATTTTCTGAGTGTATGTTCAGTGTTTCAAATTGATGTATCGTGCATCAAATACCATCCATTATTTCAATTTATTTATAAATTTCAACGACCAGACAGTCGCCTCTTTTGAGCCCATTTTGAACAGTTCAACTCTGCTTGACAGTCTGGCACTCACACTTTGACCAGCGTATAACTGGCCGACAGGACAAGGGTTAATTATTACTCACACTCATTGTTTCTATTGAAGTATTCTAACTTCCTAATGGGCAATTTGCACTATAGTTCAAGTTAAAATCCCTGGACAATGCTGTTTGGCGGCGATGACAGCGGGTAGTGCATTGACACCTAGCTGACTGCATGAGCTCCGGTTCAACAATCCATGTCCCTTGCTATGTTTTAATCCAGTATATATTTTTAATCGGTGATATTAACTGGTAACGGTATATATCTTTAAATGCAAGCTAATTTCAAGCAGCTTCCTGCCATAGTAATCGTTTGTTAATTAACTCACTCATTGTTTCTACTGAAGTAGTCTTTCTAACTTTCTAATTAGCAGGTTCTTTCTTCTGTCATGCTGGGAAAGGAAACGAACTAAGACATGAGACTTGACAAATGCGATTAGTGTCATTGATTCCAGACATCCGTTATATGATCCATGGAGCTATAAATCGAAAGGAGACACTGTTCCACAAGCCAGGACTGACTGGCCAGCGCTCACGCCCGCTGAGCTTTTGTGTTTCGAATAGCCGTCTAGCTGGGCTGCGTCTCTTTCATGTTCAATGTACGATGCCGCTCTCTGATCCTGCGACTCCGTTCTGTTAAATTAGAAATGGCCGGAAGTGAGGTGTCATCATGAGCAGTCTCCACAAATTAAAATCACCAAGTGAAAATTATGCGCATATGTCGTGTTTATTTATTTGAAATAATTTCCCTTATCACAATATTTGAGTCATGGCTGTATGTCATATTGGTGCTGAGCTACGGGACTTTGAAAACAGGCTGTCATTTCTCTATCTATATTGTATTTTCTCCTTTTATGCTAACTTCCGCATTTCCAAACATGACCCAAAAATGTGAGCGAGTAGCTACTATAGGGAATCGGAAAATCTATGGTTCTTACGGGAGGCTTATCCCGTTCGTGCAAAATTAGCGATTGAAAATATACATATTTCTCCATTTGAAATACATGGTGACTTCTGCCAAACTATGAAAATTGCACAGTTTTAATGACAAAATAACCCACTTTCCGCATTTCAAATCGGGAAAAAGTTATGCTTATGTTAAAGATCGTAAACAGATCTATATCCTCGTGTTTAGCATTTCCGGGAGGCTTTACCTCAATTTGAATAAAATGGGATTTAGTAAGCATTACTTTGGCGTTTTCTCTGTATTTGATGCTTCAAAAAAGCTATTAAGTAATGACCCGGCGTCCGTTTGTGTATACCCCCATGGGAGCTGATTGCTCGGTGAGTAATCCGCGAATACACAATTGGCAGTGCGATCGTTTAACGGTCGCTTTTGAGATTATAACAGGCCCATTGAATGTTATTGTTTTCCATTAGAAGATTGCGATTGCAGGTATTTATAATCAAGAAAAAGATATTACTCAAGCCAGGACAAATTATTGTCAATACCACGAAAAATATATACATGCGCAGGGCTTCGTGTTAGCAAATCGCACGCGAGCTAAAAATAGCTCACGTAAAACCTACAAGGAGAGCTGCTGCGTGAGCTAAAAATCACTCTCGCCAAAAGGCTTACGAGAGTGAAACTACATTTGACAGTTCCCTAGTTCGACGACTCTCCACCTTATTAAATGCAGGGTCCTGATTTGCTACAGAGGTCAGATGTGGCATGTAATTTAGCACAGATTAATCAGAAGAACTACATTCCAATTCCAATAAACATTTTATTCAGCAAGTGTAAAATTAATAATCAACTGACCACGGCTCGATATATGTCTCATAACACTGTGTTTCGTAACAAATGTCGTCCCAGTGATGTATCGCTGAACATCCTTTTTGATTTGGCCCTTGAATCCCGAGTCCTTCGTGATTTTCTCGCTGTGCTTGGCACACAGAGTACACCAAATGTCGGCTACCTTCCCATCTGCCGTCGGATGGCACCGAATCCGGCCCCCAGTGTTCCATTTATTCATGTATTGAACGTTGAAACAGCAACTGTTGTTTGTTCGGCCATTTTGTGTCAACCTCGTTTTCACAAAGGCTGCACATAACGCATAATATGATTGGTCAGACAAGTTACGTTAAGCCAATCAATGAGGTCGTATTAGCGACACAAAATCTGGTGCACTTCCGCCTATTTCATCAGCATGGTATTCTATCCGGTAGAAACAACACCACCACCACTGGCAATTTTGCTCCCTGGTGTGTTATTTATCGAGGATTTTTAAGCCATCCCACTGAGAAGTAAAATAAATATTTACGCGCGTGATAAATAGTGTACGCAGAGATAATTTTACGTGCGCACTACGTGCGGGTGCGCGATCGCGCGCGTCAAACACGAAGCCCTGATGCGCCCCCCCCCGCCCCCCTTAGGAATTTCTCCCCCCTCCCCCCGGAAATTATCCCCCCTTTCATATATTAAGTGAAACTCAGAGAACAAAATATATGAAAAAGGAACATTCATGGTTTATTAAAATATATACTGAAAACTAGACATATCGCGATGGCCCCTCACTGGCTCTCATGTTTGTTCTAATTGCTTGTTTGTATTGTGGGCACTCTAATTGCTTGTTTGTATTGTGGGCACAACTTCCATGTATCTAATACAATAAATATTGCATATCATATCATACCACACTATAACATGATATGTAATAAATTAAATTTAAAGTGGGCCTATCATAAAGTATACGGTATGTTCAGCCTACTTTAAATTTTATTTATTCCATATTATTGCATTATATCCCATGCTATACAACTTCATTTGCATTTGTAAGCTGAGAATCACTATAAAAGACATTCTTACGGACAAGTACTTCTTGCAAAAATCATTAACCGGGCACGTGTACGCTCCGTTACAAAATCTGGTTTTCTACTCATGGAACTTCTCATGTTGATAAAATATAATAAGTAATTCAAGTGATCTAAGTCTCTTCAAAACTTCAAAAACTTTTTTTACACAAACTACGCCTGATGGTGATCGACGCAATGGGAGGTTAATTGACAATAGCCACTTCGAATACACAACGCTTAATAGGTCGACAGCAAGTCCATGGCACGCATGCGCATGAAATCGACTGCTACCGAATCAACGGCGGACATGGCCGAACCAGCTATAATCCCTCAGGTTAATCCGCTATACCCTGCTGTGTCGGCATCGTACATTGAACACTTTCATCACCCCAATCTGTGTCTCCTTCCGATTTATAGCTCCATGTGTGATCTAAAGATGTATGGAACACACTTGTATCCGATAGGCCTAATGGCTCCATAAACTGACAGTTAATATTGAAAAATTACCATTTTGTTCATTGCCGTTTTGTCCGGTTGCATTTTGTCCATTTTGCCATTTTGTCCGTTGCCATTTTGTTCATTGTCATTTTCTCCTGGACTCTGTGACAACATCCTTTCAAGATCGTCTACACAGTACACATTTTAAATGATGGAGACCCTATATTTCGACACCAACACATGTCGAATCGATCGGATTTTGTAATCGATTTTGATTTTAATAAATAAAAGACACTCAATTTAAATAATTTACCTCAAATCGCCTGAGTTCCTGGTCCGAACGGAGATGAAACACTAGAACAACCCCTCATATAACAGAAGACAGCTCAGATAATTTATAAATCATACGATGAAACTTGTCAAATCCTCGCCGCGCATGCTGCCATCACGCCGTCATCACGCCACACTTGGGAGTTGTCTCCCCTTGGTCTATGTCACCAGCGCAGAGACCTCCTCATAACACACGGACCGGACGGAGCATTTCCAACTTTCAGAGCTGTTGGGCGCAGTTGCCTGGCCTGTGGGATATTGGTAGTCCAATACAATGAGTGACTGACAGCCTTTCTTTTATTATTTGGATGTTCGATTGGGCTGTACATGGACATGGTAGACATCAACATATTAAAGGAGGACGTATTCCAGTCACATTATATTGGACTAGGATATTGGACGATAGATGTCTATGTACATGAAAATTGTGAAAATTAAAAAAAAAACAAAAAAAAACAAAAACCCCAATTCAAATCGATGTTTTTAGAAACAGTTTTCCTCTTTCAATCTTTGACTCAAATAAAAGAATTCTCTTTGATGTCAAGCATTTTTTAACTTTCTACCATACCCTGACCTCTATGACATGGGAAATAAAAGCAGCTTTTTTCTATGGCATTTGGGGTCAGGGTACGGTAAAAAAAACAAAAAAAAAACATTAAAAATATATATATATTTATTAATTTTCATAATTTATTGAAAATATATGTAGACATCTACCATCCAATATCCCACAGGCCAGACAACTGTACGGCCTACTATTGGGTGATTCTGCGAAAAATGCCCAATCTGTGTTTTTAAATTTAAGCATCAAAAAATTTGTCCGAAATTTTCAGTATAGATTATATAGCTTGTATTTACCTTTTCTGACTATTCAGGGGCATGGGGAGCGTTCATTTTAGGTTTGGTTTCAATCGAAACGCCAAACTGCTGCGAGGTACGAGATGTGACAGGTTTGACTTTCCTTGCTGGCCAAACTACTTTGATATCAGGGTGAAATCGACATCGGAAGTCAAAGCAAAAACCGCAGGCTTGGGATACCGACATGATAATTCAAAACAAGCGTGGGAGATGAAATGTACGAGCTTGTATAATAGAGGCATCTAGCTCCGGTGTAGCGTTGTTCTATACTACGCGAGAACACCGCTACGGATGCAAACCAGCCACGGGATAGAGTTGTTGGGGAAATGTCGTACGGCTAATATTTGCCGAACCAATTGACCATAACCAATAAAATAATTCGATTCTATGTCCACTTACCTTTCATAAAAATCCTTGTTTATGAGTGACCGTCCGTTTTTAGCTTGGCAAGAGATCGAAACTCGGACGAGGGGGGTAAAACTGTCCACATCGCCGCCATCTTTACATCGAAAAGTTTTACATGGACAGTATACCCCCCTCGTCCGAGTTTCGATCTCTTGCCAAGCTAAAAACGGACGGTCACTCATAAACAAGGATTTTTATGAAAGGTAAGTGGACATAGAATCGAATTATTTTATTGGTTATGGTCAATTGGTTCGGCAAATATTAGCCGTACGACATTTCCCCAACAACTCTATCCCGTGGCTGGTTTGCATCCGTAGCGGTGTTCTCACGTAGTATAGAACAACGCTACACCGGAGCTAAGAGGCATCTAGTCAAGAACTAACACGAATCACCAAAAATGTGAAGACTTGTGAAGATGCATTATACAGGTTAATTAGGATCGACCCAGTTCTTCCCAAGCGTTTTTAAAAGAATATTTCATAATACCGGTAGTGAACTGAATCTTTTTGACGAAAAATATCAGTATATTATGCCGCTTCAGATCCGGAGATATTTAGAATTCTATAATATGCAAAAACATTTTCTGAAATTTCGCTTTTTGCTAAAAAGTGACTATGCTTGGATTCTGGCAAAGGTTCTATTTTTATTTCAATTTTCTCCATGCAATGCTTGCACCTTGTGACCAAACTATGCATTTGAGATTTTCATCAGCGGTAAAATTGTTTTATCGTAGTTATTCACAAAATCGTGTTTTCTGCCAAACTATTAACGAAATTTCTAAAGTATGACCCTAAAATGAATTTTTATTATTTGACGCATTAATTATTGGTAGCAAATTATCAAAGGAAATACACCGGGGAAGTGGCAAAATTTGCGCGTTTTAGGTTTTTTTAAATAAATAAATTTATGCAAAACCCTGAATGTAAACTCGTCAATGCGAGATGCGAATAGATATTAGTGTCATATTCCCACTATCTATATTTATCATTAAAAGTGCATAATTTCGATCGTGGTAACATCAGACACTGATATACGGAAGTGTGACGATTGGTCCTAACCTGTTATATAGTCTGTAATATTTGTAACACTCTCAGAGAGTGTTAAAAAAATGTTATTTTCAACATTATAGTGTTGTATCAGCACTACAACAATTTATAAGTGTTAAATTCAGCATTGTAAAGTGTTTTATTAATTGACTGTGTATGTTATTACCCGAATACAGTGTAAAACGGCCTGTCCATACGTCATGTCGAACTCGACTTGTATTGGCCGAGTTGTATTGGCCGAGTTGAAAGCTGTATTGGCCGGGTTGAATGTTGTATTGGCCGAGGTCAACGGGTGCAGCCGTAACTAGCAGTAAGGACCGACGACTGGAGAAACAGACGACAGCAGTGTTGTTTGTTCAGCGCGATGGCGAGCGCAGAGCGTGTTATTCAAGGGTTCGTGGGTGGAATTTTAGAGCTTGAGGAGATATGTGGATACGATTTAAAACGATTTAAGAGAGAGAGAGAGAGAATTAGGGTTTAACGTCGCATTCAGTAAAACGATTTAAACCTGTTACAGATCAAGAAACGGATGCTGCCACTCAAGCTCGGAAAAACAAGAACACGGCCAGTAAATGTCAATTAATAAAATATTATGAATCGATTGTTTTCGTATAGCCTTAGTATTGACCTTCGGGTCGCCGTATTGGCCCTCGGCCTGCGGCCTCGGGCCAATACGGCGACCCTCAGGTTAATACGAAGGCAATACGAAAACAATCGATTAATAACATATAGTATTGCTCCTGTTTCTGAGAGTTTTGCAAATATAACACTTTATAATGTTGCCACTCCTCGAAAATTTATTATGTTAAATACAACACTTTCATTTTAAGAGTGTTGGTTGCTGTATATAATCTTCAGATTTCATGTAAAATGTGTGTAGCATTTGAGTCACAGTTTGTTCCTCATTTTCAACCATCAGTAAAATACTGAAATGATGCCCTGTTCCGTCCCCCAGTTTCAAATGCCACAAAACGATTTATGTAGCATTGATTATCTGGTCTAAGGGAGAAAACTCGTTCAGTACCAACTTGGGATTAAAAAAGTACTAGTATTAGTCTCCCCTGCATTACTAAGTGTGAAAGCGTTGCCCATTTGCGTACACTTCGCCATCCATAAGATGGCTTGCGAATCGTGTGTCTCCATTATCGCGGAGCGATATCCAGTACTTTACCGGATTCTGTTCGGCCTTCATCCTGCGGAGAACAGACCCGAGAAATCTGATAAATTACACGTTTTCATACCACATCTGAAACAGATATTGCCTGGGCTTACAAAATATATAGGTATGTATAACTTTCATATCATCCAAGAGGTGTGGTGGATCTGAAATTTTGAACAAGTAGTTCATCACATGACTCGAAAATGGCGAGTTACGTTGGGGTTACGTTTGTAGGCTTTTGCTGATTGGCTGACGAAGTCACGTGGTATTGATTTATGGAAATTCCCTCCTGCAGTTGCCGAAAGTAGGCTGAACATGGATACACACGATCCCAGGGTCAGTCTTACCGCGTATAGATGACCGAGATGGTTACAGGTTGAGCGTTGCCCAGGAACAGAAACGTTTGAATCGTAAAACTGGAACATTGTAGTGGTATATCAAAGAAATAATGTTTTCATATGCGTGCTTAATGGTTATTTTACGCAGTTAGTTTGGGAAGGTTTATATTTTAGGACAAGGGCTATTCTATTGCACTATACTCAAATTGATTATCAACAAAGATTGTAATGAAAGGTTGAAATAATATGGCAAACTTTGACATCCTTTCTCCCCTTTGTTGAAAAAACTCGTCCACTGATATTGGTACTATGCTAGTAGTATAGAAAGCGTGCATAGACGCTCATTTTGCCGGGGGAGGTAACTCTTGTGGAGGTTACGTGGAGTTCCGACAGGTGGCGCCAGCAGCTCAAGGTCACAGATGTCAAGTGCAACATAGTTCCGGCAAAGGTCACGTGACCTTTGACCTCGAATTCCTCCGCGGTTATGCGGTCCAGCGGTGATGCGGTTCCGGGAGGAAACCTTCGCCGACAGAAAGTAGTCCCAAATACAATCAATCAATCAATCAATCATTTATTACACTCTAACCACTCAGGGTGGCACGAGAGGTATACAATGTGAGTTACAGATGGCGGATAAGAATATACATTTGAGCATTATGACATTTGGCCTTGTATATATATATATCTTGGTATATATAATTTCCTATGTTTGAGGGCTCGAATTAATTGGAAATTAATAACTGTGATAGGGTTATCGGTTCGCGCGTCTATTGATTTCTATGCAATGATATAGTGTGTGTATGGGAATTCTGAAGGGGTTTTACCGTTTCCTTTGATACTGGGATGTAAACATGAAACGTAAGTAAAACTATAGTGTAGTATAAGTGGTTAAAAATAGATGAGGGAAATGTATGTCGGCCTCCGTGTGTACTTTTCGGTTAATACTGGTCGTCGACCAACGAATACAGTGCAGATTATTTGGATTACCCGAAGATTAATTGGTTTTGTGTCATTGAGAGAATGTTGGTGGATATTAGAAAAAGATGTTGGTGGATATTAGAAAAAGAATTGTTCAAGAATACGTAAGAACATTTGAACAATCATGCTGAGGCTATTTGGGTTGTGCTACGAGCAAGCTTGACTTTCTGTGGAGATGTCAGTAAGTAAATTGTCTTTTCTTAAATAGCATGGATAATGTAAAAGACTTGGATAATTGTCCCTATTGTTAATTGTTACATTTGAGCATTTATCAATAATTCTATAGACATTTTACATCATTTGTTGATCATTGTCAAGGTATATATTAATACGATTTTAGATGTTCTAACTTCTATCATAAAATGTTCCATATATATGTGCACTGTGAATTGGTGATAAGCCTTATGCCCATGCAGAAAAAGTATGTTTCCATAGAACAGGTTTATGGTAGAATAGCCATTCTAATGCATTTGAGCTTGCCAGTGATTTCCATTTTATTTAAATTCCTTTCTATATGTATATCCTACGATAGTAAAGATATGTCATGGTTCATAATATTAATGTGGGAATCTGTTCAGCTCCCAACTAGAGGTTTATCTAAATAATCTTAGTTCTGAGGAGACTACTTACATGTCTGTTATACATGTATAGGATTCTGGCAGGTTGTTTGTACGTCCGACCTGGCTCATATGAGCAGAATCAAAAGTGACCTAATCTGTAAATAATTCTTATATTTTAGTGTATTACATTTTATCATGCATTGTAGTTCAATTGTATAGAAATATTAGCATACACCATATTAGATAGTGTATTCCTAACAGGTATTTACAAACAACATCGTGGAATGGGACAGGTATCACATTTAATTGTTGGCCATGCGATCTCTTGGGTGCTATCAGGTTCGTTGATATGTTCAGGACATTGTAACATTGTACTGATAATTGTGTTATTTAAATATGTATACAATTAGAGTTTATTCGTGTTATGTAATGGACTCCTGGATTGCAGCGAATAACGCTATGATAATAAGGATCAAATAAGGGTGTCTTGATACAGAATACTTTGCGTGTTGTTAAGTTTATAGTTTAATCATTTAACTGTGAACATTTGGAGTAGTTTTTACAAGAAATAACTCGAGACAATTTACGTGTAAATTTCAAGGAAGTTTTACATTAAACATACGTTGTTTTGTACATGTATATGCAGGCTAACTTGTATGTTACTAACTCATTGTTGGTAAAGTGTCATATCATTGCAGGCATGGTTCTGTTTTGTACACATGAGGTATAAATAACCTGGATGATGAACATAGCTATTTTAGGTGGATGACGGTAGAGAAGAGCGCTTGTATATAAGTTCGAGGGGAGAACGTGGCATGATATAAATAACCGGATATGTATAGAATTGTAGTTAAATTAGGACGGTAGACGAGAGCGCTTATATATTTAGAGGTTCGGGGGAGAAGGTCGCATGATGTCATCGGGTATAAATAGCCGAATACGTATAGAAATTAGGTGAATGACGGTACTCTCAACGACTCCGAGTCCACAAAAATAGCTTCGAACTCTCCCGTACACCTGCTCGTATTTATAACCCTCCGACCTATTTAAGTGACGTCATGCGTCCATGCGTCCATGGCCGTCAACTGTCTAAATCCTATCTACTGCCACAAGAGCCTGATCGGCTGCGGAGCCATGAGAATACCTGGTAGGCATAAGAGCCTGATAGGCTAAGAAGCCATGAGAATATCTAATCAGCATTGAGAGACTGATCGGTAGGCCATGAGTGCCTGGAAGGCTATAAAGTGCCTGTGATTGAGTTTGATATGTATGTGTTTTTGCTAAAATATTTTTTTGGGGGGGTGAGGTTCTTGTGTTGCGATAACAAATTCTTCGGTTCGTTGATGACGCACGACGCCCATGACGCACGACGCCCGCAATGATGTGTTTTGTTATTTCTGGTATCTAGGGCGCATTGTATGCTGGAGAAGTTTTTCATTCGAATTTCCTTTAACAGCGGGCAGGTAAATAAAAAATGAAATTCATCTCCATTGCTGCGTGTCTCACATGCTGTACAGTATCTCTCGTTTTTCGCTTTAGCTTCCCATCTTCCGGTTTCAATTGGCAATTTATGATTACATGATCGAAATCTACTGATAATGATTCTGCTTTTTTCGTTCGAAATAGTCAGGTATTTTTCGAATTGGAAATCGGTTTTGAATATTCTGTAAATGACACCTTTTTAAAAAGAGTACACATCGCTGTGCCACTTTTGAATAAATTGATCCTTTAAGGTTTGTTCCAGTAGTTTTAAAAGACATGCAGCATTGTTTACATTTTGTGAATCCCACACATAGTTGAAGCCAGTATTACACAGAGTTGTTTTAATGCAGTCTAACCATGGGGATTTGAAATTTTCTCTTTGCGAAAACATAAACTTGTAAATAGTGTAACACAATTTGGTTTCTTTCCCTTGAATTATTTTCATCCAAAAAGCTACCATTCGAATGTATACTTTCACATATAGTGGATAAACTCCAAGTTCACCGTAGATCATGAAGTTAGGGGAGCATTTCTTCAGTCCTAGGGCTCTTTTACAAACTTGCAGAAAGAAGCTTTCAATATTTCCGAATTTTTCATATCCCCATACTTCACATCCATGAAGCACTATCGGTAAAACTACTTGTTCAAATAATTTAAGCTGACAGTCCATTGGTAAGGAGAGGTAATGTATTTTCCTGTAAACACCGAAAACTGCTTTCGTAGCTTGTGCGACTAGTTGTTTTCGTGCAGTTAAGAAACTACCAGTGTATCTCAGCTTAATACCAAGATAGCAATATTCATCAACAATATCAAGTTTGTGACCTTTAAAGTGAAATGCTGGTAAAAAAAAATTTCGACGTTTACAAAATATAACAATTTTCGTTTTAACAATATTAACAATTAGTTCCCAACAGTCACAGTAATCTTCAAATACCGTTAGAGCATTCTGCAGGCTATTTTCGTTCTCTGCAAGAATGGCGGTATCATCTGCTAGAGTAGGAGGAATATGCGTAGAAAAATCTCAAGCACATCCTCGATATCTTTGGTTAACGTGCTTAAGCCTACCACATCATTACTTATCATAAAATCATCTAGGTCATTGAGGTACAAAGAAAAAAGCAGAGGAGAAAGTTTTTCACCTTGACGTACATCGACTTCACATATAAAGAAGTCACTCTTTTCTTTGCCACATGCTACACACGATTTAATGGAACAATACATATTTTTGATCAGGTTAAAGCATTTCCCATCCAGGCCTTCCTTGATCATTTTATACCATAAACCCCCTCTCCAAACTGTATCGAAGGCTTTGAAGAATTCTATAAATGCACAGTACAACTTTTTTTTGGTGTTTAAAAAATATTCAATCTCAAATTATGTAGTACAAAAATATTGTCCATTGTTGAGTAACCTTTCCTAAAACCAGTTTGCGATTCCTTCATGATATCAGTTCTTTCACAGAAGATAGTAAGTCTGTTATTTAGCACTGCCGTGAACAATTTCCCTAGACAACTTAAAATAGTTATTGCTCGATAATTTTCCGGGTCACTTATATCCCCTTTGTTCTTATAGATAGGGTGAATAATCTCGATGAGCCATGATTCCAGCATACTTCCAGTATCTAAAATGATGTTGAACAGGATTACGTATATCGGTAACATGATTTTAGAAGACGTTTTTATATATTCGTTTAGTAACTGATCATAACCAGAAGCCTTGTTATTTTTCAGTTTCATTATGGCTTTTCTGATTTCCTCTTCTGTGATGGGCATATCTATCGCATCATTCGTTTCGCTGCCAGATATATCAGGAGCAAGTTCAGTTCTCCTGATGTCAGATTCATCAAGCTTATTTAGGTCACTAAAGTAATTAAAGAATGTTATCAGATCTATCGCATGATTTTCTTTCCTATTTCCAACTTTATTTAGTAATTTCCAGTACTCCTTTGGGTCAGATTTTTGAAGTTTTCGTAATTCATCTGTTAAAGTTTCTTTATATTTGGAGTAATTCGATTTTAGCAAGGTTTTGTATTCTCTGCCAGCTTTTTGTAGATTTGTGTTGTTTTCTTCGGTTTTGTTTCTGCGGTATATATTTTTCAAAGTCAAAAACTCTTTTCTTTTATCTGAACAGCTTTTATCAAACCAGGGTTTGTTAATCTTGGGTTGTTTGCGTTTATGAATTTTCTTATAGCCGAGACTTTTTTCAGCACTTGTTAAAAGGCATGTGGTAATATGTTTTACTATGTCATCTATTTGGGATTTACATTCTTTTCTTGGATGTGTCGTTCTCACTTGACGTAGATTACAAATAGCGTCATATATATTCTCAACATCCATCAAGTCTATATTTTGTTCGAAAATGGAGCTCACAGAGAAGGAATCCAAGTAGTAGGTAGCGAGCATATCCACGTCTGTTTTCCAGGGAGGTAACTCTTGGTCCCCTTTTTTCCGCCAAGGGACGCCACCAGTCCCGTATGACGTCACTTCCGGTCTGGGTGAATGGAGCGTGACCTTGCCGTATGACGTCACTTCCGGTCTGGGTGAATGGCACGTGACCTGTGAACATGATAGGATATGTACTGACCTGTCTGTGGGGACTCCATGTCGTTCATCTCCGTGTTTTTTCGGTGAGCGGATCATGTACTGGGGTATTTCCCACAATGTCGTTTACCTCCGTGTCTCTTCGGTCAGGTCCGTGTCTTTTCGGTGAGGTCCGTGAAGATGTGACGGAGGTGACCGAAAGATGTGACGGAGGTGTCCGAAAAGTCACGGAGAGTTCGGTGAGGTCCGTAAAGATGTGACGGAGGTGACCGAAAAGACACGGAGGTGACCGAAGACACACGGAGGTCACCGAAAAGACCCGAATGTCATCACCGAAGAGTCACGGAGGTGACCGAAAAGACACGGAGGTGACCGAAGACACACGGAGGTTACCAAAAAGACTCGAATGTCACGAAAAAACGTATAAAAGTGGAAATTTTTAGGGGTATTGCTGCATTCATTGGCCTGCCGAACGGAGCTATCTCACCAGCCTACTTGACCAGCCTACCTGACCAGCCTGAACCACTCTGACGACAGGAGGAATCACCGGGACTTGCCTCACTGCAGCATGAGACGTGGAGAAGATTTTCCAGGGGATCCAGGAGCGCCTCCGGCTGAAGTCTTGCCCGAAGACGAGCGTGTGAGTGAGATTTATCGACGTCACTGGACCACCATACGTCATTGTTTTCACCGTCACCGTCGTTTATTGGATTTGTTTAACTTTCGACTGCAGGACCTCACGTATCTTTCTACTTACGCCGAGAACATTTTCACAGACCAGGTGACAGCGTTCAAGTTGAATATCACATTCGGCTACATTTTACGGCACAAAGAGACGGACCAGTTGCGGTATTTTTATCCCAGCAATAATACCTATGTGTTTGATCAACCCTTCACGGTCACGGATGCTATTTCTCTGGAGCCACTCATCGACCAACTGACTACGTTGGACCCATTGGAATGGGCCCGGTTGCAACGCCCCAATACCAAATGGACTGTAGAAATGGTGACCAACGTCACATTTTTCGTCACGAAAATGAGAGAGCATCCTATCGGTGCTCCTGTTATACTTCCACCTTGGCTGCTTCATCGAAACGGACTGTATGCGTTAACGGGAGGTTTGGGTGGTCCCTACTAAGACTGGAAATGTCTGCTTCGGTGTTTAGCCGTGCATTTGGACGAGTGTAATCCCCAGCGTTGTGAGAAAGTGGCCAATGGCTATTGGAGACAGTATTTACAGGAGCAAGACTTGGATGAGCGGCAGTTCCGGGGAGTCCCCTTTAAGTATTTGGATGTCGTGGAAACTCTGTTCAGCATCAATATCTTTGTATACCGATTACGATGCGAGGATGACATATTTGTGGCTGAATTGGTTCATCGCTCAACAGAACGGTAGGCTTCTACGATGAAAGTCAATGTCTTCGACGACAATGGGGTGAGTCATTTTTCGCTGATCCACGATATGAGCCTGTACGCCCAGTCCTACAGTTGTGCCCAATGCCATCGGGTGTTTGACCGTTCTGCCAAGTTACATCGACACGAGAAGATTTGTGGCAACACTGTGAAGCGAAAATTTCCTGGTGGCGTGTATCATAATACGCCCACCATCTTCGAGGAACTGGCTGATGAAGGGATTGTCATACCGGAAGAGGACCGTTATTTTCCCTACCGGGCGTGTTACGATTTCGAGGCCCTGTTGGAGCCCATGGACATGTTCTCAGCGAAAACGCAGTGGACGCAGCGCAATATTCCCCTCAATGTGAGCATTTCCACCAACGTACCCGGCTATGACGTTTCACCTGTCTGTTTCGTGTCCACCGGGACTCCCATGAGTTGATTACCCGCATGATGGGTTATTTAGAGGAAGTCAGTGCGGCCAGTACGGAATTGTTGGTGTCCAAGTTCCAGGACGTACTGGACCAACTGGACGACCGGATTCCTATACCCGGTGTAACGTTTAGTGACGATGAAGAGTCAGAGTCAGAGTCAGAGTCAGAGTCAGAGACCCAGGACCCGGAACCCATTCAGTCGCAGGATGTACCTTTACCTAAACCGTATGCGGAGAAATTGAAAGCCCGCTTCCTACAATACCTAGGCCAGTTACCTGTGCTCGGCTTCAACTCGGGGCGATACGATCTTAACATGGTGAAGGAATGTCTCTACCCTTACTTGGCCCAGGCTAATACCATCAAGTCCGTGATCAAGAAGATCAATAATCATATGGCCCTCACTACCACGTCACTCCATTTCCGAACTTGTTGCTTCCTCGCTTACGCTCAGCATTAAGAGGATAGAACAAGGACTGGTTCGCTCGGTGTCAGTATAATGTGACTGAGTGGGGTGTCATGTCTGCCTACGGCATGATATTTCAGTGGGGCAGCACTATAAAATGGCAGCATTAGATCTGCTCTGTTACAAGTAGGTTCCCCTTCCCCTCCCCCTCCCCTCCCTTCCCTTCCCCGTCGTGATATAGCTGAAAAAATGTTGAAAGCGACGTTAAACCCTATTCACTCACTCACTCACTCTCTCCTTTTCCTGGATGTACGGAACTACTTAGCTCTCAATTATAGCTATGATCAGTGGGTGAAGGCGTATGACTGTGCACAAACCAAAGGGAGGTTCCCTTACACGTACATATCGACGCTCGGCCGCTTGGAGGAAACACAGTTGCCACCCCGGTACGCGTTCTTTGACGATTTGAAGCAAGTGGAATGTTCGGAAGACACGTACCGGCAACTATAGCAGGTATGGAACGACCAACACATGCAGACCTTGCGAGATTTCCTGATATGGTATAATAACTTAGATGTGGTTCCTTTCCTCGAAGCGGCCGAGAAAATGGTTCACCTCTTTCGTCGTGAGATGCACGTCGACATATTCAAGGAGTGCTTGAGTTTACCGGGTCTGGCGCTTCGCCATCTCTTTCAAGATTGTCCTACATACTTCTCGCTGATACACCAAAAAGACGCGGACATGTATGATTGTCTAAAACAGAACATCGTGGGCGGGCCCAGTCTTATTTTTCACCGCTACCACGAGAACGACGTCACCACTCTCCACGGTGGGAAACCCTGTGCCAAAATCATCGGATTCGATGCCAATGCCCTGTACCTGTGGTCTCTCGCCCAACCCATGCCCAGCGGTCATTATACGCGCTGGCTGGCGGAAGGTCAACATTTCACACCGCAACGCACCCCCTACAAACATCTCGCCGACCAGTGGTTGGACTGGGAAGCCTATCGACGGGGAATTTCTATACGCCATCAGACCAACGTCACAGAGAAGCGCATAGGAGATCGTCGACTCCCCGTCGATGGGTTTGCCCTTGTGGGTAGAACACCGACCGTATTCCAGTTTTATGGATGCTATTGGCACGGCCACGAATGTCATTTCAGCGCTGGATGCTTCAACCAACGACGTGGGAAATCGGCGGAAGAATTACGGGAAGAAGTCCAGGAGAACGGCGATTACATCAAAGAGAGGGGATACCACCTCATCGAAATGTGGGAGTGTGAATTTCACACCATGTGCCAGGCTCTCCCACATTTACGCCGTTTCCTTAAAGCGCGCGAGTACCCTCTCAGTCGTCGGCGACTTCTGAGTCTGCCACAGATGTTCGACGCCATTCGTTCCGGGGACCTCTACGGCTTTGTGGAATGCGACCTGCATGTTCCCGACGCTCTCAAGCCACTCTTCGCCCAGTGCCCACCTATTTTCAAGAACACACTGGTGGGTCGGGATGACATTGGAGACACCATGGGTGCCTATGCTGAGCAACACGAGTGTTTGCCTCGACCTCGACGGATGTTGATTGGCAGTATGTGAGCAGAGAAAATCTTGCTGGGCACTCCGCTACTACAGTGGTACATCAGCCACGGTCTGGAAGTCACGCGCGTGTACCAAGTCTTACAGTACGTACCCAACGCCTGTTTTGCGGGGAATGCCGACATCGTGACGTCTGGCCGTCGTCAAGGTGATCAAGATCCGAGTAAGGCCATCATCGGTGAATCGTGGAAATTGACGGGCAATGGCTATTATGGCAAAACGGTCACTAACCAAGATAAGCACGTGAACGTGAATATCTGTACCACCCAACAAGCCCGCAAAAAGGTCAATTCTCCTTTGTTTCGGTCCGTGGAGGTCATCGATGACGACACGTATGAAATCACTTTAGCCAAAAAGACTATCCGTTACAACCTGCCCCTCCAGATTGGATGTATGGTATACCAGGTGGCCAAGCTGAGGATGCTCCAGTTTTTGTATGATTTCATGGGTGTATATTTTAATCCATCAGACTGGCAACTCATGGAGATGGATACAGACTCTGCTTACATGGCCGTGTCTAATGCGGATTGGGAGTCCCTGGTCAAACCCGAGTTACGTGCACAGTATGAGCCGGAACGGGACCAGTGGCTACCTCCACGTGACCATTACCAGTACGACAAGCGGACGCCGGGCTTCTTCAAGTTGGGGTGGAGTGGGGATGCCATGATTGCTCTCTCCTCGAAGACGTATTACTGTTACGGTGGAGACCAAAATAAGTTTAGCTGCAAAGGGGTGAACCGGCGCGATCCGGCCATCGACAAAGCCTTGTACCTGAACGTGCTGCAAAGCCAGGCCAGTGCGAGTGGGACTAACAGAGGATTTCGGGTGGTGGACCACCAGATGCGGACGTACATCCAGCAACGAGACGCCTTTACCTTCTTCTATCCCAAGCGGAAAGTCCTTCCCGATGGCATCAGTACCACTTACCTGGACTTGTGAAACTATGACATTTGATATACTTTTCATGATACGAGTTAAAAACTAGTACTGTAAAAAAGTCAGAAGGATCGCCAGTCCTAAGTGCAGGGGGTGGGTTCGAATCCCACGCTCTCACAGTTTTTACACACCACCTGTATTGTTTTGTACATATTCTATACATTCTTGTTCACCTGAATAAAAAAAAAGAAGTCAAACACATCACTTGTGTTTTTTCATGAATCTTTTTATTGAACATCAATGAACGTCAGAACAACAACGTCATAACAAAAAAACAATGAGAACACCGCGCGGTGCATTGAATCAATTAAGACAACCAGAGAAATGGGGCATGCACATTAAAACGAGAGGCAGTCCAGTCGTATACGAGTACATCACCGTCTTCGGCTTGAGAATAATCATCAAACATTTGTATGATCGTTTGCATAGAATGTCCTCTACTCCGGTGAGTGAGATAAAACACACAGTACTGTCCGCATACACTACTCAAGGGTCCTTGTAATCTTTTAGTATTCCAGCGCCACACTGTAGTAGATACGTCCATGAACTTCACCAAATCGGGATCCGTAGGAATCAAAGTATTCGCCTTGGCCTAGGGTGTCCACGCACACAGCCACCCAATGTTCACCGGGTCGAGTACCAGGGTCTGTATTCAGGATGTAGGCTGCTGGGGTGGTTGGGGTGGTGAGAAACACATTGCGTGGAAACACACCTCGAAAGGGTACCCGAGGATCTCGCTGGAGTATGCCCATCAGCTGCTCTGTATCCATGACTCTAGCTGGCGTAGTCACACAGGACGTTTCTTTGCTGATCCACGGTGATGACGTTATCAAACTCGGCGTAGCAAATCACGTTAATGGTATGCATTAGAGGGACGGAGAAACGCAGTTCCAACCGTAAGTTTCCTTTCTTGAGCAAGGCCAGTTGATGATCGTGTTCCAAGGTTGGGGTGAGGTCGAAGGCGAAGAAAGTGTACCCACGGCTAAAGTCTCGTCGAGTGATGGTATTTCCTTCGTCCTAATTGTTTTGTCCTGTGGCTGTAAACAGGTTCAGGTAGCTCCGCACATAGTGATGGTTACCAACATCCGGTTGTAACGGACGGGCTGGAATTTGATGGCCGGCCACGTGCAGTACCAAAAAGTGTCCATTGAAACTGGTGTTGGTCACACACGCCAGGGTAAGACGTTTAGGGAGATCCCTTAGAAATAAATGTTCACGATTGGCCATCATCGTACCTGCTGGTACAGAGAACACCTTGGTCTGTACGCGTCGGATGGGGTACAGGGCTGGTTTTTTCGATAAGGCTTCCATGTGACTCGCCAACACGCCCTGTTGCAAATCCACCGTACGGACAAACAGGGCTGCATCTTCTATGATGATCTTGTAATTGGGGGCATCTCCATCGGCCATCAAGGCGAAAGTGGGTGCGTAACGGATCAACTTGATCTTGATGGATACACCGTTCATCATGTAGCGGTCTTGCAGGAACAGATCGGCGTGCAGTCGTCCCATCATATCGACGGACGTGCTACGGGTTGTCAGCTGCCTGCGATGGCCGAACCCGTTATTGGCAACGGTGACGGCATCCATGGCTCCGGGTGTATCCCTGTAGTACAGCGAGGCTTGCAAGTGTGTTTTTTGGCATCTTCTCCGTACGACAACAGCGTCTCGATGTAGGCTCGGTACGGGTACGTATTGGTGGACGTACTGATGAGTTTATCGTTCAGACTGATATCCATCTGTTGGAACAAGGAGTGCAGCCAAAGATTCACCGGGCCTACCACCGCATCGTTCGCCATGGGCGTCCCGTCGTTGTCCACTATTTTGGCTTTCACGTACAAGTACGTGTGGGCTAAATCCAGGTAGGCCGTATCTTTGTTTTCAATGGTAAATTCAAGCGGTCGCGTGCCCGTCAGGCTAGCCAGGGGGCGATGTTCTACCCAACGTCCTTCGGCGACACTGGTCTGTGTGGGTGGAATAGTCCACAAATCCAATTCACTGTTGGTAGACGGACACGACTCGGAGTGAATGAATGCCATTATGCGAAGATGTCTCTCTTACCCTTCTTCTTCCGGGGTGTGCGTCGTCGGTGTGTCGGTCGTCGAATGACTCTTCGCTGTGCCCGTGGTTGTCTTTTAAGGGCTTTGGCGATCACGACGCTGCCTGCTTCTTGGGCCCGTCGTTTCAAGGCTTGTCGGGGTGCCGTTCCTCCCAAGACATCACCGGCCACGCGCAGTCCACTGCGTACCGCTTTTTTACCCACCGCTTTTACTCCCCGTGTCACCAAGGGCAAGAACGTTTTGACGATGCTGCCCAGTATGTTACCCAACCCGTGACCGCGTTGCATGCGTGCACCGCTAAAGATGGGCAAGCTACCTCCCGTTTGTTTCTTGTAGTAGTCGGCATAGCTGGCCGTATGGCACTGGTAAGGCACGTACATTATACTAAGTGAGGAGAACGTGCTTGTTGGAAATGAAGTGTCAGCACCACTTTCCCTCGTTCGAATGCGACCGGGTGTCCCGTGTCATCTCTTATATCCACCGTGATCGTGTTGATATCGGTGTCTCGTACGGGCAGGTAGAGTATGTGGTTGAAACTCTGGGTGACTTGATCGCCATACTTCTTTCTAATGGGTACCACCCGTAACAGAGGTGTGTTCACATCGCCCACAATATGGCTGTCCACTGTGTCCGAGTAGACGTAGAGTCCATACATACCCACTTTCATATCCATCACAACGTCACCGTTGTCGGTGGTGGGACCCGCGTAGATGTCGTAAGGGAGACCTAACATTTGCTGTAGCCTAGGACTGAGTTCCACACCCACGTTGAGGCTGAGCAGGATACAGGCCTTGTCGTTGTGTGCGTTGACATCCAAGATCACGTGATTCTTGAAGGGATAGGCTTTGACGGGTCTTGAACTATTCGTCACCACCCGTAGAGACTTATAATTCAACAATGTGGTCAGACCCTCTATGAACGCCTTGGGGGTATCGTATTGGCCTTCGGGTAGAGTCAGTCGGTTTACTTTGCCTTCGTAGGTCACCTCGTACCATACTTCCTTGCCAGTAGTATATATAGAGCAAAACGGGTATTTAGCGCCTCACTGCGCATGCGCGGAGTTAATTTTTGGGTTGCCATAGGGGGGGTTCGCATACGTGAGTTAATTTTTTTGAGATGTGAGTGGGTGGGTTCAAAATGGCGGACGTTGAAAGTCCGCCATTTTGAACCCACCCACTCACTCGGTTGCACTGATTGACCTGGGATGTGAGTGGGTGGGTTTAAAATGGCGGCTGAGGGTGTTGTGTGTGTAAAATAAGGGTCCGCCATTTTGAACCCACCCACTCACCGGGGTGATTGAGTGCTATGTGAGTGGGTGGGTTCAAAATGGCGGCCGGTTATTTTCTCTGGGACGTTGAAAGTCCGCCATTTTTAACCCACCCACTCACTCGGGTGCACTGATTTGACCTGGGATGTGAGTGGGTGGGTTTAAAATGGTGGCTGAGGGTGTTGTGTGTGTAAAATAAGGGTCCGCCATTTTGAACCCACCCACTCACCGGGGTGATTGAGTGGGTGGGTTCAAAATGGTGGCCGGTTATTTTCTCTGGGACGTTGAAAGTCCGCCATTTTGAACCCACCCACTCACTCGGGTGCACTGATTTGACCTGGGATGTGAGTGGGTAGGTTTAAAATGGTGGCTGAGGGTGTTGTGTGTGTAAAATAAGGGTCTGCCATTTTGAACCCACCCACTCACGGGGAAAACGTATAAAAGCAGTCGATTTTTAGGGAAAGGGGTGTATTCAATTGCACTACTTTGTGGAGCACTCTGACTTACCTGACCTGACCAGCCAGCCTGCCTGTTTTCACCTCTAGTCTGCTTCACCTCTAGCCAGCCAGCCAGTCAGCCAGCCAGTCATCCAGTCAGCTTGCCTGTGTTGTATGGTTTGTGAACCTTTTACTTTTGCTTAGTGTTCATTTTTTTCCTTTTTTTAATAGTCAAATAGCTCCAAAAACGTCTATTTCCATTCTTGCGCATGCGCAGAATGCTGATAGTTCAACCCACACCAGTCCATCAGATGGCCCTTCATCTCACCTTCACATTGATACCTCACTCGGCTCGATCGGGCCACTAGGGGCTCTCCTAGCTCCAAAAAGGCTATTTTGCAGATAAATGTCAACATCGGGTGTACGAAGATTTTTTATTTTTTTTATTTTAGAGGTAGTGCGTCGAATGAAGTATTAAATGGAAGCTGACGTGAAATGCTTCACATTGATACCTCACTCGACCCGATTGGACCACTAGGGGCTGCCCTAACTCCAAAAACGGCTATTTTGAAGATTGCGCATGCGCAGAATGCTTATAGTTCAACCTACACCAGTTCATCAGATGCTCCTTCACGTTACCTTCAATTTCATACCTCACTCGACCCGATTGGTCCATTAGGGACGCCTCTAACTCCAAAAAGGCTATTTTTCAAGATTCATATTTTTGATATCATCTTCGGGCATGCGCACAATTACCCTAATTCAAGCCCATACCCAGTCTATCAGATGCTCCTTCACGTCACCTTCAATTTAATACCTCACTCGACCCGATTGGTTCATTAGGGACGCCTCTAACCCCAAAAAAAGGCTATTTTCATAGCCTTTGGACTTCGCGCATGCGCAGAAAAATCAAAATAGCCTTTATTGGAGTTAGGGCAGCCCCTAGTGGTGCAATCGGGTCGAGTGAGGTATCATTGTGAAGCATTTCACGTCAGCTTCCATTAGATACCTCACTCGACCCACTACCTCTAAAATAAAAAATCTTCATACACCGGATGTTGATATTTATTTTCAAAATAATCTTTTTTTGAGGTTAGAGACGCCCCTAATGGTCCAATCGGGTCGAGTGAAGTATCATTGTGAAGCATTTCATTTTGTTGACTTGACGTATGAAGATTTTTGTTTTCAAAAAAAATTTTTTGAAAAAAATTTTTTTTGGGGAAAAAGGATGATGGGCATTCTGGTGTTAGTTGGTGTGCTTAGGAAAGAAGTTTTCTCTTCCGGTAAGATGGGTTGGCCCTGAAAAGGGCCGTTGATAGCGTGATACGACACACTTTAGGCGCGGAATATTCGCTTCACGCCTCCTACATGTTTTCTGCATATCGGACATTTTATTTTCAAATGGGTCTCGCCGGCATCAATGCATCGACACATCGCACCTTGACACGTCAGGGTTACCCAGCAATCCTTGCATAGGCAAAGATGTCCACAAGGTAACACGGCATACCAACTTTCCTCCTCCGCACAGATACTGCATCGTGTTTTTTTCTCTTCGACACGGCGTTCTTTCTTGAGTATGGTAATTTGCGCTTCCATTCCATTTAGGGTTGTTTCCAGCCCATCCAGCCCTCTCTGCATGACCATAATCTGTTCATTGAGTTGGATTATCTCGACTTGGTGGCGACAGGGTTGTGGTGTTTCTACCGCTGAAATTGTGGGAGTTTCGACAATGGTAGGAGGTCCGGCTGTAGGGTGTTCAGTCCTTATACTTTCAGTGTAGACAGGCGGTGTCATCGTGGTTGTTGTGGGAGGTCTATTAGAATTTAGCCAGGGCAGCTCGTCTTGTTCTCCACTTTCCGTCACATCACTGTCGTTTTCTTCCATTCTGTGTATGTCTTGGTCCTGTTGTTCACTCAGTCTTCGCAGCCGGCTACTTTCTTCTGTTCTTACTTCTTCCCGCAATTGTTGTGCGAGTGCTTCGGTACTGTTGATTAACGTGGATTCATCTTCAAGTACTCGTTGAAAACTGGAGATGATCATCAATTGACTTCCATCTTCTTCTTCTTCATGGGCAACGATTTCTCTGAGTTCTTCTGTCTGAGCAATTCTCGGGTCTCGAGTCGGATGATGTGTAAACAGAGGGGCACGTCGTCTTCGAAAACTCATGATGGTGTATTGGTGAATACATATCAAAATTATAGGCTTTTTATAGTCTAGTGGGGAGGTGAGTACAAAATGGCCGTGATGCACAGTCCTCCATTTTTAACCCACCCACTCACCGGCGTCAGTGCGTGCAAGATATAGGCTGACCCACTGTATAGTGATTGGGTGGGTTCAAAATGACGGCCAATCCACAGACGCCATTTTGAACCCACCCACTCACCCGTGTCAGGCAGTGCAAGAATCCCACTGTGCTGTGTATGTACCCCTTGTCCCAAAGCATTAAATTTCTTAAGATTTTTTCGATAAAACCCATTAGTGCATAATATTGCTGAAATAATGCCAACAGAAAACTCAGAGTCAATTTAAATATTTATTTGTATTGAGCAAATTACAAGAATTTCGAAGAGAAAAGAGCCGAAATAATGTCTGTCTGTCCTGGAAATCAACTGATCAGCAATAAATCGACATCTCCGTGACCTTCAAGGAGATTTTGACATTAGGTTTTACCCGCTTTTATCACAAATCATTATAAAGAAATTGTCACACCCGGTGAACTCCTGAAACCCACATCCTACCTGAGAGTTTGGTAAGATATTCCATTCATTCGTTACCGTTCCAGTGGAGTAGAATTTCATCCATCAGCTTTCACTGTTGTGGTGCCAAACACAAAAATTGACAAATTATACGGACTGCCACGATAAGCGTTCCGTACTGCACATGTCCGATAAAATCCCTCCAGTCGTTACAGAATGTTGATTCCACAAAACCTGTTCGGTGGCCTACATTATCGTTCAATCGCTGATCATAAAGGCTGCGTTCATTCTCACCAGAACTGTAGGCCTATACACTTCGAAATCTGTGAAAGAATATCAATTTTCACATTTCCTGTCGGATATCACACAAATTGATGCGTCCGCTGGAACACAGCACACTCCCTCGATTTCAGTCTACGTGTGACATGCAGGCGATGCATGATGCAGATCACATTATTCATCTCAGCGGACACCGAAATGGAACAAAGTTCCGTTATACACTGCAACAGAGAATGTTCTCCGGCTCAGAAAACACAAAATGGCTACTGAACACCAAAATTTCCCCGGATAATAAAGTCGTTCAAACCACAGCGCCATCTATACGCTTTGGTGCAAGGGAGACAACTCGGACTAGACCAATTCGAAGATCATGTCCGCTATATTTAGCCTGAATGGGTATAGGGGTGATCGGGTTTTTTTATGGCTTTTACTATGAGCTATGAGGTTGATCATGTAGAATACGATGGAAAAAAATTTGAAAGTACCGCGTAGGCTTGTATATAGATCCATATAGATCCATATAGACCCATATACACTCATATACTGGGATATTAGTATGTATCAATCCATACGGGGTGGACATGTTGGAGCACTAGTGGCCCGATGGGGTAGTGTGAGGTCTTATTTTAAAGCTCTCGAGGAAATAAATAAATAAATAAATAAATAAATAAATAATAAAAAAATCAAAAAAATCGGCGAGTAGTAGACGAAGGGAAAATTGGAAAGTATTGACCATGCCCCAGAATACTTCATATGCATATCACGGCCTTAAGGCCTATTTAAGATGTAATCTACATCACAGTTTAGTAGTATAAAAAGCGCAATTCACCTTGTCCCTTCCAAAGAAATAAAATCGGCTCTATTTTACAGGAGTATATATACGCAGGTGACGTGGGTTGTCACGTCACTTCCGGGTTTTCACTAAACACTACCTCCAAACATACAAGAGTTGCAATGTTCAACCGCCGGGGTGTTTTCCCGCCCCAGCGCCCCGCAGCGCGTGCGCGCGCGCGCGTCATCTCGCGTCATCCCCGGCAGTGCGCGCGCGGACGCGGGTCAAAAGGTCAAAGGGTCACCTCCAGGTCAGACGGTCCAATGTCCAATGAGACAATGTTGCGGCATCGCTATAGTGAGAGCTTGAGCACAAAAAAAGGGGGGGATTCTAGATGAACCTGGGAAAGATGGGCAGTTCCATTTGGACCAATCAGCGGTCGAGAAAAAGAGCCAATCAGCGGTCGAGAAAAAGAACCAATCAGCGATCGAACAATCAGCCAATGGAATTGGGGTATTCACGGTGTGCTTTCGCTGACGTCCGCGCCTACATCTGGGTTCTTGTACACCCGGATAATGTTTTTCTGGACATGGATGGGTTACCTTTGGCTCCATTCTAGGCCACTGATTGGCTAATAGAACTTATAGTCATAATCTATACGTGTTGGACGAGCCTCTTCACTCACCGTATACACGTACCTCAATGAAATGCCCGCTCCAAACCTAGACCAAAAAACACGTACTTGGTCTGTAGGCTGATTTCATTGGCTCTCTATTTTTACTATAGTGCTCTTGCATTCTAACCTTGATGGGTTACCTAGCGCTGATAGTCATAATCGATACGTGTTGGACGAGTCTCTTCACTCACCGTATACACGTACCTCAATGAAATGCCCGCTCCAAACCTAGACCAAAAACACGTACTTGGTCTGTGGGCTGATTTCATTGGCTCCCTATTTTTACTATAGTGCTCTTGCATTCTAAACTTGATGGGTTACATTTTGGTCCCATCCTACACCACTGATTTCAGTTTGACTGAATCTCCGCATTGGGCATTAATGCATCAGGAATAAAACACACAAGACAGGGTTTTTTGGTGAGATCTCATTTTTTATTCATTGAACAACAACAACGTGAGAACAACCACGTGAAAACTCAAGCCCAGAACAAGGGGCTTGTCATTAACTGAAGCCCAGAACAAGGGGCTTGTCATTAACTGAAGCCCAGAACAAGGGGCTTGTCATTAACTGAAGCCCAGAACAAGGGGCTTGTCATTAACTGAAGCCCAGAACAAGGGGCTTGTCATTAACTGAAGCCCAGAACAGCGGGCGTATGTACATTGAAATAATTCAAGCCCAGAACGGGGCTTGTACATTGAAATGATGGGCGGCCCAGTCATAGACGAGTACATCGCGGTCCTCGGCCTGGGGGTCAAACATCTGTACGATGGTAGATAAGGGTCTTCCCCGGCATCGATGGTACAGGTAAAACAAGCAATATTGTCCGCACACGCCACTGGTCAGGCTTTGCAACGTTTGACTGTTCCAACACCACGTCTCTGTGCCTTGATCCATGAAGTCTGTTAAATCGGGATGGAGGGTGGCAGGCCGTACGGGTCAAAGTATTCGCCCTGCTCTTCTGTCAAGTACACGGCCACCCAGTGTTCACCGGGTCGATCCATCGGGGCCGTGTTGAGAACGTAAGCAGCCGGATACATACGGTCTAATGGAAACACATCTCGGGCGAACACCCCTTGAAAGACCCTACGTGTCTCTGGGTCATTCTCCAGCACGGTGGTTATCTGGTCTGTATCCATGTTAGGTGGAGAAGTCACACAGGACGTTGCGCGCCTTGTTCACTTGAATGATGTTGTCAAACTCGGCGTAGCAGATCACATTGACGGTGGTCGCCAGGGCTCGTGCAAAGTGGATTTCCAACCGTAAGTTGCCTTGCTTGGTCAGGGCCAGCTGATGGTCGTTCTCTAGGGTGGGGGTCAGATCGAAACAGAACAACGTGTATCCGTTCGCGTAGTCCTCCCGACTGATCATATTCCCTTCGTCCTGGTTGATTTGACCGGTGGCTGTAAACAGGCTCTGGTAGGCTCGAATGAAATTCCTCCGCCCAAAGTTCAGGGTTAAGGCCGTGGCTGGCACCTGTTGTCCATCCACATGCAGGGCCACAAAATTGATGCCGAAATGTTTAAAGTCAAACGGATTCTCTGGGTAGGCTCCGCTGAAACTGGTATTTTCTACACAGGCCAGGATCAATCGCTTGGGTAGTTCCCACAGGAACAGGTTTTCTTTGTTGGCGCCCATATTTCCAGCAGGCACAGAGAACACTTTGGTTTGCACACGTCGGATAGGGTACTGGGCTGGTTTTGTTTCCAAGGCTTTCATGTGTCCCAATTGAACGGCTGGATTCGGTTTCACTTTTCGGGCATACAGGACTGCGTCTTGGATGACAATCTTATAGTCCGCTACATGCCCCTCTACGTTAGTGGCCATCAAGGCGAAGGTCGGAGGCGCCCGTATCAGTCGGATTTTGATGGGGATCTTGTTCAAGAGATACCGGTCTTGCATGAACATGTCTGCATGCAGTCGACCCATCATATCCACCGAGGCACTGTTCGCAGTGAAAGCCTTCCGTTTGTCATATCCCCCATTGTCCGCCGTGTCCATGTGCTCGGCCGTGTCCCTGTAGAATAAAGCGGTTGTCAGCTGAGATTTTTAGCCTCTCGGCCATACGACAACAGTGTCTCGATGTAGGCTCGATAGGGGTACGTGTTGGTGGAGTCACTGATGAGTTTGTCGCTGAGAAAAATATCCACCTGCTGGAACATCGAGTGCAGCCAGAGATTCGTCGGGCCCACCGTTGCTTGGTCAGCGAGTCTCGTGCCAGCTCCATTGACCACCTTGGCTTTCACATACAAGTAGGTATGGGCTAAATCCACATAGGCCGTATCCGCATTACTGATGGTGAACTCGATGGGCCCGGTTTCGTTGATGCTGGAGAGCGGGAGATGCTCACCCATAATCCTTGTTCGACACTGGTTTGTGTGGGCGGCACGATCCACAAATCAAATTCACTGTTGGTGGAGGGGCAGGACTCGGCGTGGATTAAGGCCATGTTTTAAGAAAAGATATCCCGGGTCTTCTTGGATGTGCGTCGTCGCTGGGTCGGTCGTCGACTGGTGCGTGATCTCGGTGGGGCAGCTCTCTTATTCCCTACGGTGCGTTGTGCTTTGGCCACCAAGACGCCTCCCGCTTCTTTGGCCCGTCGTTTCAAGGCTTGTCGGGGTGCCGTACCCCCCAAA
The DNA here is from genome assembly GCA_036873755.1 of Hanleya hanleyi. NCBI lineage: Eukaryota > Metazoa > Mollusca > Polyplacophora > Lepidopleurida > Hanleyidae > Hanleya > Hanleya hanleyi. Next base: position 208 of record JAVTVY010004139.1, on the reverse strand, counting down.
ACATCACCGGCCACTTGCAGTCCACTGCGTACCGCTTGTTTGCCGATTGCTTTCACCCAACGCGTCACCAAGGGCAGGAACGTTTTCACAATGCTGCCGAGTATGTTCCCCAGTCCATGTCCTCGTTGCATGCGTGCACCGCTAAAGACCGGAAAGCCACCCCCCGGCCTGTTGGGCATAATAGTCGGCATAGCTGCGTGCATCGCAC
>JAVTVY010004138.1:0-41902 GCA_036873755.1 Hanleya hanleyi | reverse complement strand
TCTCTGATTGACAGTCTGGCCCTACCAAACTATAGTAATTCAGGATCATACATTCTGATATCTCTGATTGACAGTCTGGTCCTACCAAACTATAGTAATACAGGATCATACATTCTGATATCTCTGATTGACAGTCTGGTCCTACCAAACTATAGTAATACAGGATCATACATTCTGATATCTCTGATTGACAGTCTGGTCCTACCAAAACGTGTGTGTATGAACTAAGTTAATCTACCCACGAAGAAGAGTTGCAATTTCCAAAACCGCGCATTCGTGCTAAATCGCCAATTTTGAGGCGAAAACACCTCATATTTCTTTCTACATGTATAAACATATGAAGATAAACGATAACCAAAATCAGCTTTATACAGAATACTCGCTGTTTCAATATGTAGTTGTAGACCTAATCTAGTTCTGGTTATCTTTTATCTTCATGTGTTTAAAGATGACAATGTGAATTGTTTTCACCTCAGAATCCACTATTTTGCACAAATGCACTATTTTACGAGAATAATGAGACGGTGCCTGAACTGGGACAATTTACCCATCTAAAGATACATTGGATAAATTAGGCATATTGTTCACTAGCTTTTTCGAGGTATGGGGTATCTATACTGGGAATATCTGCAAGTTACATCAGTCACTTTGTTTTCACTGTTCCTCCAAATCCTCGAAAACTGTCAAGCTAGTATAGTATTTTATAACATTGCACATGCATAACAATAGCGCTACTAACCCCTCCATCATATGCTAGCAATACCGTACCATATTTAACCGTTCGAATTTTTCGACAGAAGAAAATGGTATGGATGGCTGAAATTTTGAGCATTCAAGAGTTAGGACTTTCTTTTCACACACGTGCGATATTGTCCATATCCGTGAACCCTGCGCGAGTATCAACATCAATGGTCCAAAATAGCTCTGAAACCATTAAAAACATGTATTATGTGTGTTAAGTTTCAGCTTACTGAGGTTCATTAATTTCAATATATTTAGACTTTTTTTATAATGACAGCATCCATGTTACAGCAACAATATTCCGCAATAGATGACACTCCAGTTACATATTGTTATCAATACGTAAAGAACTGTTGCATTGGTAATGGATGCCAGTCCGTATTCATCCAAATTATCGTAACAGGTTTTCTATTTAATTATCAGGTTGTGTTTAACGCGCGCATCGACATTTTCAAACATTCACAAATGGGCTCGGACCACTATTAAAATTACATTGACGGCCATGTTAATGAAACTGCACCTGGCTGATTTATTTATTATTTTTGGACTTTCATCTCCTGGCAGTTTGTAGTTCCATTCAAGTCCTGCATCGCCATCTACTTCTTGGCGGGGGTCGCCCATCAAAATTTCGAGCCAGAGCGTCCTGTTGGCAAGTACCGTACTTCCGGCGAATAACTTACCTGCAAAAAGCAGAGTCTATGCACCTGCATATAGTGCTCAGACTGGCATGAATTATGCAGTGAATTCAAAATAAAAGTCACAACTCAAAAGGGCACTTGTCATGCTTAATGTTGGCCATGCAAGCCCCTGTCTCATTATCAAAAGGAAGCTGGGAAAAAAATCAGCACAAAAACTTGTCCTCTATGGCAGAGGTTATTTAGAGGGGGTTAACGGCTAGGGACTTTTTTTAGTGGTCCGAGCCCTACAAGACACATTAAATTCAACCAATCCAAATGAAATTTGAGAGGCATGTGACCTGTCCACTTACCATTTCATGTTGGCCTATCTGAGCTACTTCCATCAAATATGTCTCGGAATATGAACCATTAGCTACATCTACCCCCACCTTTCTTCACAATACACATGTATTCACTATAGTGTGGGGTGCCTTATGACATTAGCCTAAACCAAGAAAACTCCTGTCACTGAGGAGCTGATCAGTCTCAAAATGGATTCTGCTTACATCTGTGAATCCTATACCTAAATAGAAATATCCCTAAACTGTTTCTGTATTTTTCAATAAATTTTTAAAAAAGATGCAAAAAAGGCAGATTTTGGGGATTTTTATGGTAAATATGACATTTCAGTGGAAAAACTAAAAATGTGTACCTGTCAAATTCTGGTCTGTATGAAAGGGGGACATCTAATACACAAATAAATGCCAGGCAGTGGCAAAAAAAATAAATAGCAAGACCCTGATGTCACTCCTGCATACCATAATACACATAATCATGTGTATCCATTAGGGTGATACGTGCAATACATTACTGTGATCAGCCTATGATGAAAGGTGTCAGATCAAATGACACACACTTTTGTCATAGAGACAGATAGTATATAAACTTTACCAATTACATGGCTATCTCATCACATCTCTAAAACATCACCAGATCAGCATGCGAAGCTCGAAGAAACGGAAGCGAGCTAAGAAAGGAAAGAGAGGGAGTTTGGTCACCCGGTTCAAATTGGGTCATAAATTACTTCCCCAAAAAGTCTGCCATGCACAGGAGACACCCTCAACTTCAGGCATCATGAAAAACTCTGAAGAGGTGGAAACAACTAAACATAATGAGCCAAAATCAACATGGCACCCCAGGAGTGGAATTCAGCAAAGTTACCAGAGTTGGTTATGATGGCCATACCTACATAATTCCGGATGAGGAAGGAAGGTCTGGGAAGGCAAAACTATTACGTCCCAAGGAGTCGAAGAAGCCGGATTTAGCAGAAAAGAATGCAATTAAGGCTTCAGCAGAGCAGGGGAGGATAGGCATGAGACTGTTGCATGCTGGGAAACTGCAAGATATGTGGAATGAGGCAATACGGGACCACGCCACCATTACACCTACCTGCCAACTTCCACAATTTGCCGTCAGTGAGGTGAAAAGAGGATTATGCTGGAAACAAACATTAAATTGCAAGGAGTGTATACGTACCTTTGTATCTAGGCAGTGCAAACTATACAATGAGGCGCCACACAGGGGGCGGGGACCTAAGTCTGCAACGACCAACATCCAACTTCAATCCGGCCAGATGGATACTCCTGTGAACAATAAAAAAGATTAGGTTCTTATTAGCTAGCAGTGACATACCAACACCGTGTAGATCATCAATGCAAAAAAACAGCAAATACTATTGGTAAAACAGTCTTGCAAATTGCAGAAACTGACATGGCGGAGAGGCGAATGGAAGTTAAATAAATTAATAAGATGAGAGGACTACCTGAAAATCAGCCAATCAACATGCAGTTTGATGTACGATACAACAGCACAACATGGGTGAACCGCAAGAAATATGGACAGATTGCATATCAAGCCATTGGAATCGTCTGTGAGGACCAGACTGACCAACACAGAATATTAGGGATGTATTTGGAATACATTTGGATACAAAAGCAATGCGATTATGAAAGATCATATAAACGGAGGCCAGAGGTTAAAAGAAGAAAAATCTACAATAAAGCAATTAAACTTAAAAACTATATAAAAGCTAAGAAAGCTAAATCCGATGCGGATAAGGCAAAAGAAAGAAGAGAAGGCTACAAGAAAAGACAACTTGACAAACACATGCCGGACTTTAAGAAAGACCACAGTTACCCTAAAAGAACAAGAGTTGTCTCCTCTGATGTGTGGGACTCACCTGTTTCTCCTGATTCAGATATTATCGCGTGAATTCAGGTGTGACCAATGAACAAACAATTTGGATACTGTTTACTCAAAAATACATGGCCTGAACATTTCTCCATGGCCCTACACCTCTGTCTCTGATTATTAATAAAACTGACTTCTGCACACAGGTGTGCAATATTGTGACACCTTGACTGATGACATAACACTGGGTGAAATGTGCCAGTTTCCGAATTCGGAAACAGGGCGGAAACTGGGTGGAAACAACAGGATTTCATCCAGTTTCCGCATAGTTTCCAAATTGTAAACTGGACAGATACAAGATGGAAACTGCACGGAAACCATGGAGCACCCCAAGCGGAAACTGAGCGGAACCCAGGATTCCGGAGATGTGGAATAGTGAACGTGTTACACTTTCCAAGCTGTTTCCGCCAAGATTCCGCAGCGGAAATTATGCGGAATCTGGGCCGGAAACAGGATTGAAACCGGTTGGAAACTGTAACGCTCTGCTGGTTTCCGCACTGGAAACAGCGCGGAATCTGGCTGGAAATATGAAAAATCCAAATACAGCTGTGCGGAAAATAAGCGGAAACAGGTTGGAAACAGACTGTCCTTAAAAGGTTTCCAACCAGTTTCCGCCTACTTTCCGACTAAGTTTCCAAATTGTAAACTGGACAGAAACAAGACAGAAACTGGGCGGAAACCATGGAGCATGCCAAGCGGAAACTGAGCGGTACCCAGAATTCCGGAGGTGCGGAATAGTGGATGTGTTACACTTTCCAAGCTGTTTCCGCCAAGATTCCGCAGCGGAAATTATGCGGAATCTGGGCCGGAAACAGGATTGAAACCAGTTGGAAACTGTAACACTCTGCTGGTTTCCGCACTGGAAACAGCGCGGAAACTGGCTGGAAATATGAAAAATCCAAATACAGCTGTGCGGAAAATAAGCGGAAACAGGTTGGAAACAGACCGTCCTTAAAAGGTTTCCAACCAGTTTCCGCCTACATTCCGACTAAGTTTCCAAATTGTAAACTGGACAGAAACAAGACAGAAACTGGGCGGAAACCATGGAGCATGCCAAGCGGAAACTGAGCGGAACCCAGGATTCCGGAGGTGCGGAATAGTGGACGTGTTACAGTTTCCAAGCTGTTTCCGCCAAGATTCCGCATCGGAAATTATGCGGAATCTGGGCCGGAAACAGGATTGAAACCGGTTGGAAACTGTAACACTCTGCTGGTTTCCGCACTGGAAACAGCGCGGAAACTGGCTGGAAATATGAAAAATCCAAATACAGCTGTGCGGAAAATAATCGGAAACAGGTTGGAAACAGACCGTCCTTAAAAGGTTTTCAACCAGTTTCCGCCTACTTTCCGACTAAGTTTCCAAATTGTAAACTGGACAGAAACAAGACAGAAACTGGGCGGAAACCATGGAGCATGCCAAGCGGAAACTGAGCGGAACCCAGTATTCCGGAGGTGCGGAATAGTGGACGTGTTACAGTTTCCAAGCTGTTTCCGCCAAGATTCCGCAGCGGAAATTATGCAGAATCTGGGCCGGAAACAGGATTGAAACTGGTTGGAAACTGTAACACTCTGCTGGTTTCCGCACTGGAAACAGCGCGGAAACAGGCTGGAAACATGAAATACCTAAATAGAGCGGTGCGGAAAATAAGCGGAAACCGGTTGGAAACAGACCATGCTTAAAAGGTTTCCAACCAGTTTCCGCCTTGTTTCTGACCAAGTTTCCAAATTGTAAACTGGTCAATAACAAGATGGAAACCTTACGTAAACTGATGTGCCAGTGCGGAAACGGAGCGGAATCCAGGGTGCGCAATATGAACTTGTTAGTTTACAGTCAGTTTCCGCCAAGATTCCGCAGGAAACCAACTGGATTATAGGCATAAACTGAGCGGAAACTGGTTGGAAACAGTAACGCTTTGCTGGTTTCCACACTGGAAACTAAGCGGAATCGCAGCTGAAACAGGTGATGCACTACCATTTTTCATCAGGTTTCCATCCAGTTTCCACCCCTTTTTCTACATAGGAAAATAACTGGATTACAGGCTGAAATGGAGTGGAAACTGGTTGGAAACCGTAACGCTCTGCTGGTTTCTGTACTGGAAACAACGCGGAAACACAGCAGAAACAGGTGAAGAACTACAATTTTCCAGCAGGTTTCTATCCAGTTTCCGTGCCCTTTTCTGCATAAAAAATTAACTGGATTACAGGCGGAAATGGAGTGAAAACTAACGGAAGATTATTATATTCAACTTATGTTAGTTTATACAAAAGAAAAGTCAGTGATAAAATCCAGATTGGCATACAGTTCTTTGATCCTGAAATATCAGTGCATTGGAGAATAAGATGTCAAACCAACAAGTTAACAATGGATGATTCTGGCGCCATTCTACTCTAATGTAAACACATTAAATCAAATACTTTAATAAAACAGTCCATGAACAAGTGTAATTTTCAGTCCATCAAACGCAATATGGATGTAACATGAAACGGTGGTACCCTTAAGCTTTGTTGCCACAGTTTACATGTAGGACATATCAAGAACAAACTTCCTGAAGGCGGGGTAAATAGTAGACCTACAAGATCTGGGTGACAGACCTATCTCATTACACAGCTGATCAGAAAGATTTTTTTAGTTACTAAGACTGCTACAGTATTACTGGTTTTGCACTGTAGCAAAGAATTGCAGGTAAACCACTAATTGTATACACAACTGCAATTCAATATACACATGTACATGTAATCCATCTCTGTTCGTAGGTTATTCCAGTTTCATATTTCTACAACCTCGCCACCAGGGGTCACTTCCGTCGCAGAAAAAATGGCCGCACTTCATCTGACCCCTGGTAACACGGTCGTTCGATTTGCCAAGATTCTTGGTCCCGTGATCCTTTGCGAAATGTCAAACAACAACAACACCGACATAACGTCATAATTGAAAATTAATCGCAACAATACAAACAGACGACGTCACATCTCAAACGCGTCCCTAAGACCTGCGTGACGTCGGGTCACATGCAGGATCTCCACAGATACGTCTACGTCATGTTCCACGTTCTATGCGTTCGTGCATTATCCAATGGGAAGCTGTAATGCTGACCGTGCAACCAGAGTCTGTAGGGAGAACAGGACCGGATGACTGGATTCGAGATTGATATTTCTAGTGGTCCTTTCACTTTGTAATATTTTCCCGTGTTCACTGAAGTCCAAGTAATCATTTTCACTTCATTTGGAGCAACTTGCACCTGCAGAATAACATCTTTATAGCGCCTCTCTTCGCTTATTGGTCTATCAGGGTAAACAGATGTCAGGATCACCAAGGGGAATGTTACTTGCTCGTCTTATTCTGTACTTCTCAACAACATTCTGTAAAAATCAAAAGTTTTATTAAGGTTAGTCAGAGTGAAAACTAAATCGAAATGGTCTATAAGGCCAGGCTATGCAATACTGGTAATTCATGAGGAAGTGGATGGGAAAGTTGATATCATATTCTTGCTGTCAGGCCTAGGCTTCTAATAAAGCTCTGCAAATGACAAGATACTGATATTGCATGCCCTGTAAAATTTGTCCTTCAAAAATGCAATACAATTCAACAAGGAATACATAGTGAATCCTCTGATGTTTCATATGGCCCGTAGAGCAGACTCTGTAATGAAATAGCATATGTAAAATAAACATAACCATGTAATGAGATGGCAGAAGGTGCCATCCATGAAGTATGTACTCCAAAGATAGTCCCGTGGCACTGTAGCTCATCTGAATGTAGCTGGAGAAAGTGGCTTAAGATATTTTTCACCACAGAAAGAGCTGCAACATGAGAACTAGCAGTGAAAAGAAAATCCAAAATGGCGACCAGGCAGCCATAATAATTAATACGAAGCTGCGCATCTGAAAACCCCTCGGCTCTGGGCGCCAGCCATTCATAATGTATTCAATTTGAAGCAAGACTTCAGGAACACCAAGCAGTCAAGTGACAAATATACAGATTATGAAAAAATTTGCCATTAGAAATGGCCTCTAAGGTTTATGTCCAATCAGAGAAGTCGGTATTCATTACATAAGTCTGTTGATGCATCGATGATGTATACCAAATTTTGTCATAGAGCATTTGAAAATTATCAGAGATAGAGATGATTTCGCATAAATTAAAGATGCCCATCCTTTCTGATGTGGTTATTCATGCAATGATAATGGATGCTGTATACCAAGTTTCATATAGAACACTGAAATGGTATCAAAGATATACATCATCAAAGATTTTGCATGGCCACCAAGGTTTCCGCCCAATCAGAAACACCAGAACTGCCATTTATCGTAAGTCTATTGATGGATCGATGATATATGCCAAATTTTACATCGAGCACTCGAACGGTATCAGAGATAGAGATCATTAATGATTTCGCATAAATTAAAGATGGCCGCCCATCCTTCCTGCCACTCAGAGGAACTGATGTGGTTATACATTGCAGGTCTCTTGATACATCGATGCTGTATACCAAGTTTCGTATAGAACACTTGAATGGTATCAAAGATATATATCATTAAAGATTTTGCATAAATTAAAGATGGCCGCCAAGGTTTCCACCGAATCAGGGAAACTGGTTTGGTCATTCCTTTGAAGTTTCTTGATGCATCGATGATCTATACCAAGTTCACACACGGAACAGTGAAATGGTACCTAAGATACACAAGATTAATGATTTCGCATAAATTAAATATGGCCGCCAAAGTTTCCAACCAATCAGGTCCAGATTCAATAGGGTTCTGGGTCAGGAGCATATGGATGTGCAGTGCAAGTTTGGTGTGCCTAGGGTAAGTCGTTCTGAGGATATCTTGGTAACGAGAAAGGTGTGACGGACGGACGGACGGACAGACGTACATGACGACGACAATACCCTTCGGCCAAATTTGGCCGAGGGGGTGATTATGCAAATCAGGTCAAAGCTGCATAACTAGACCGCACGGGAGACCTATGTATCAATTTTGAGATTGAGATTCAGTAGGTCATGAAAACTAGCAATAACAAGGAAGTCCAGGATGGTCACCAGGCAGTCATATATTGAATATGCAAATCAGGTTGAAAAACATATGTTGCATGATTAGACTCCCAGCAGAACCTGTGTATCAAATTTGAGAAAGAAGTCAGTATAACCCGAGAGTTATAGTGAGAATAAGCCTTTGTGCAGAAATACAAGATGGCAGCCAGACAGCCATATTACATATGCAAATGAGGTCGAAAAACATATGTTGCAAAACTAGACTGACGGGAACCTGTGTACCAAATTTGATTTAAGATCCATTCTGCACGTCCGGAGAACTAGCGATGGCTAGCTTTTATTCTGAAATGGAAATGGTTTTGAATCAAGTACACTGGAAATTTTTTCTGAAATCCGACCATCAGTGGATTCCGTATTTTATTTTGAGACGCCCCCCCCCCCACCAGCAGACACCGCACTAGGTTGCATTACTTGCTTGCACATGTACTTACTGTTGTACAATGACAGAATTTACAAGGATAGAATTTACGTAAACTGCATTACTTTTCAATTAAATCTGATGAAAATATTATCATTATTTGATCTGTGTAGTGTCATGGTTTTAGCAGATCGGGAAGAAAACACCTACAGTAAACATTCTAATTATTTCCATCACCGGAAGTGGCTTCAAAACAGCTTTTTTAAATATAGATTTAACTAGCAACAGGTTACTTTTGTTCAGTTCTGTCTATTCTTTAACCCGTTCTGTACCGTACCGCTACTTGAGTACTGGTAGAAAATAATTCAAGGAATTGTTGCAATTCAAGGAATTGTTGCAGATTTCTCATTCATGGGAACATAGATTTCTGGACTTTTAGCACAATGTTATACATTTTTGGAAAGCTCAGATTTTGGGCTTTCCGTGAATCAGACCAACTGTTGCAAGTTGTCTAAATTACTGGATGACACCACGATTATATTCCTAGTTAAAAATGCCTCAAATAGCTGGTACAGAAAAGGTTTAAGTTCATACCATTAAAGATTGCCTACTATAGTCTGCTCCATCCATCTCAATTTAGAAATTTGTCTCGGCAATAATTTCACACAGCCAAAATGTTCACCATTTATCATAATGTTAAAAATTGCTGAGGCATACCAAATCTGCCTCCACATTCACCTCAGCAATTTCTTTTTGCTGAGGCGAATTGAGTGGGCTGCTGCTCTCTCAAGAATGTACCTGAAAGATCCACTTCCTGTGATTGAATTATTAGAAGACTTACGTATATAGATAATATAGGGCTACCATCCAAACTTCAGTCTGAACAAACGATGCACGGGATTGCTCCTCGATCTAACATGAGATTGATCTAATCAAAACCCCTCGGCTTTCCCCAAGTGATTGAGACCCATGTGTAGTGTGAATTGGGGAAGAGATAGTTCTATGTGGGATGATTAAGATATACCGGTAGTTGGTTACATTCAGGCATATAGGACAGAAATAGAAAAATTATATATCTGTAAAGGGGCATAACTTTGTAAAATATGGGTCGATGCCACTTTCGACAGGCGTCTGACTTAGCACTCTGTAAAATAAGAATCGAGACAAATAAGCTGTACCGAACACGGATCTGCAGATACAGCTTGCACATTCAACTACATATAGCAAAATCGAAGATTATTACATCTGAAAGGGGCATAACTCCATAAGCCGAGGCGAGTAATCCTTTGTTGGCTTGTAGAATACAGAAATATAAACAAGTTTCCAAGATATAGTAGCTATATCGAACACAGTTCTGCAGATATAGTTGGTTACATTCAGGGATAAAAAAGGAATATACGTTGAAGAAATTCATGTATGTTGTGCAGATAATCTACCACATATAAACATGGCAAACCTGAAAGTGATCATCTGACATGATCTCCAATCATCAATGGCAACTGTATGTGACGACCAATGTCAACAGTATAGGAAATGAATACCAACAATACTCTGTCAGCAGTGTTTATAAGCTGTGTTGTGTTCCTGGAATCCTAGCCTGCTTTACAAACTGCTCAAAACTTTATACATGACCATGGGCCTATTCCACACTGGTAAATTTCAACTTTCTTTTCAATAAAAAATTAACCCAGAAAGGTTAAGAAAATGAAAAAAAAAATACTCATCAATATCGGTTTACCCAGTGATGTTAACGGATGCATGAGCTGTAATGGCACTGCTGTACCAGTGAAACATGGAATAGTTCCTGGAGCCGAGTAGGGATCATCTGAAATTAACATTACACATGTGTCACATACATTTTACTTTCACTACACGAGGCCAAATTATGCAGAAGGCAAGCTACATACCGGTATTAAAAAATATATTCTGACAAGATCAGAGATTATGGAATACATGTAATTCTAAAGAATAATTCACTATTTGCATATATTGTAAATCATGTCTGGAGAGAGGCCTTCCAGTCTCACATGTGCTAGCCTACCCGATACGGGTTTCACAATGTTAAAATGATGTGACGTTGCGACATCGAGAGGAGCATATATGTTATAACATGTGGCATGTATGGGAGCCCATGACGTGACGTCACGATGTTGCAAAATTAACTTGGAAAATCCCTAGTATCTAGAGAAACTTTGCGCAATTTATGTGTCTAGTAAGCAGTCTAGTATATACACCCTGAGTACTAATTTAATTACATCAGTGGTATATTATCACAGTGATCTCTTATCTACTAAGACATATACTATAACAATCTATAACAAAAAGAAATCTATCTTTTAGCTTGCAGACTGCATGTCTTCACTGTTGATCTATTATATATCTCTTGGTCTGTTATCTGGACATATTATTCAAACACCTTATCTAACATATGTTCCAAAGATATAAGTGTGACCTCACCAAGAAAGATCTGTCATTTGGACAAATCATTCTGCATATGTCCCGGTCTTCTAGTGTATGAAACATTCATACATGTATTATACATAAAGTTACACGGCTGATCTGTCTTTTTAAACTTATCATTCAAAATATGTCCAATAATAACTTTGTGTCACTTGAGCTATAGCAATAACAATGTATACTATCCCGATATACTGCATAGTACTCAAAAATACCTTTAGCTTCTTTTTTTCCAATATGGATATTCTCATGATACTCAACCAGCTGGTGGCTGTGAGAGCCAGACAAATGCAAAATCTCCTCTCTTCTAAGTGATACAAGTGACCCAAATATTGCATATCATTCTGCATATGTCCCCGTCTTTTATATGTATACTACATATATTTACTTCTGACACATTATATATCTTTGATTCGACATCTGTATATATTACTGAACTACCTTACTAACCCATACTAACAATATATATCTGACCCTGGGTCCCAACACCACAAAAAGACTGCAATAATCTTGTAACTACACGGTCATTAATCTTCTTACCACCACACCTTCCAACGCCGGTATGTATCTACCACATATCGCTTACCTCATTGTACATAATGCTCATCCTAAGATGGTCCATATTCTTTTTCAATGTATTGTTTGTATATAAATGTTATTGTTCTATGCATATGTTTACTGTGAAGTTCCGCTGGGCAAGTGCTATTATTTTCCTGTTTTGTGAAACTGGATTACACTGCATCTACCCGTATTCATCACCATGGACCACGATGACGCGTATAATGAGGATGTTCCATTCCCGGATCCTATATCCTTCCTCCCTTTCTCTAACGAAGAAATTATCACTGAAGCCAATGCACAAGTTTTCAATGTTAATAGAACCACAGACTTTAGTTTCATCGACAGCAAATGTTTTAATCCAATTGATCTAAATGATATTGAACATACGAAAGCACCAATAGACGACAACGAATACGAAATATCCCACTGGAAGAACATCGATATACATCAGTCAAACTATTATACTGAGACATCTTTCGCTGAAGAACCAAAACTAACGACCTCCAACAATAAGGAATCACAACTATCAGTCCTTCACTTGAATGCCAGAAGCCTGAAGAAACACTTTTCTGAAATTACTGGGTTTACCCACAACCTGCACTTCAAATTTTCTATTCTCAGATTTTCAGAAAGCTGGCTAGATCCTGCCATTGAAACACTGTTTGACATTCCAGGTTATAAGCCATATCCATCATCAAGGAAAAAAAGAAGGGGAGGTGGGCTTATTCTTTATGTAAGAGATACCATCCAATCATGTAAAATACGCGACGACCTGTCACTCCTGGGTGACGATGGTGAATTTGAATCCCTTTTCCTGGAAATGGAATTCAATGATACCAAATACATAATTGGCATTTTTTATCGACCTCCTGGGAAAAACGTTAACATCTTCAATCGCCATCTTACCTCCATTCTCAAAACATCTGATATTGAAAAAAAGAAATGTATCCTAATGGGCGACTTTAATATCGATCTTTTTAAAACTGATGTCCATGGCCCGTCAAAAGATTTTCTAGAAGTGATGAAATCAAACTATTTCTTCCCGCAAATAACAAAGCCAACTAGAGTTAAATCCTACTCCGCAACGTTGATAGACAACATATTTATAAATTTTCACGAAAATAACCTTCTATCTGGAATCTTTCTAACGGATATTTCCGATCATTTCCCGATCTTTCACATATTCCAGACAAAAACCAACTGCACACCATCCCGCCCAATAATATCATACCGTCGTATCATTCCCGAACAAAAGCAGCACTTCATACAAATAATGAAGGACGCCAACTGGGATAACACCACTCGAGAAAATAATGACGTTAATGCTGCACTGGGCCAATTTCTTGCCAAATTCAACACGCGTATAATGACTGTTTCCCTCTGACTACCTCTCATACCTCCACAAAGCGCATCATTAAACCCTGGATTACGCACGGTATCCTAACCTCCATTCACGAAAAGAATAAACTATATCGACAATACATTTCTAGCCCAGACGAAGAGACACACAAACAATACCGAATCTACAGAAACAAATTGAATCACACAATCCGGCTATGCAAAAAGAATTATTTTGAAGACAAATTCAATGAGTGCAATCATGATATCAGAGGGACGTGGAAAATCCTGAACCGATTGTTAAATCGCAAGAAAGAGACAACATCATCTAAATCGTTTAAAGCTGACGGAAAAGAAATCACTGATAACAATGAAATAATAGATAATTTCAATAAATATTTCAGCACAGTCGCATCAGACCTTGATGAGAAAATCCCAAGTGTCGAACCAAACTTTATTGACTACTTAGGACCTTCTAACGATGACAATTTCAATTTCTTATCTGTAACGTCCAATGATGTTGAAACTGTAATTACTTCCTTGAAATCAGCTGCATCCGGCCTTGACGGTATTTCCACTTCCTTGGTCAAACTCGTTTCGGCCTATATCTCTGCTCCTCTTGCACATATTGTGAACTTGTCCTTCAAATCTGGAGTTGTACCAGATGATTTTAAATCTTCAAAGGTGACACCGATATTCAAATCTGGAGATCCTATGCTATTTGCTAACTATAGACCCATCTCAGTCCTACCGTGCCTCAGCAAGATACTAGAGAAACTTACAGTAAACATGATGACAGATTTTCTAGAAGCAAATAATATACTCTCCGAAAGCCAATATGGATTCAGGGCAAATAACTCTACTTCTCATGCGGCAATTTCTCTATATGATATGTTAGTTGCTGCAAAAGAGGAAAATGACTACAGCATAGTAACTTTCCTAGATCTCTCCAAAGCGTTTGACACGGTCAATCATGACATATTACTGTCTAAACTATATCATTACGGCTTCCGTGGCACCTCGAACAGCTGGTTTGAAAGTTAACAGATCACAGTGTATTTCCTATAACAATACTATCTCCTCTCCCACGAAAATCACCTGTGGGGTCCCCCAGGGATCAATTCTTGGACCACTTCTCTTTTTGTTATATATTAATGACATAAATAAGGCCTCTGACCTGCTTCAAATCATCCTTTTTGCCGATGATACAAGCGTTGTTTATTCCTCTAAAAACATTGATACTGCTATCAATACAATGTCACAGGAATTGGAGAAACTTTACACATGGTTATGCGCAAACTGTCATTAAATATAAAAAAAACTAAATGCATGATGATTAAACCAAACAAAAGAGAACGAGCCAGTCATGTGCCCCGCGTACTCATAGCCGGAGAAGAGATTGAAATCGTCAATTATTTTAAATTTCTTGGAATATTTTTCAACAATAGATTGACCTGGACGACTCACATTGACTACATCTGCAAAAAAGTTGCGAGAAACACCGGAATTATCAATTATATAAAAGAATCTGTCAATAAGAAAACACTTTACATTTTGTATTACTCAATGATATTCCCATATCTGTCTTATTGTAACATTCTCTGGGGAAATACTTATATCACCCACCTGAACCCGTTAATACTATTGCAGAAACGAGTATTACGTGTTATCACCTTATCCAAGAAGTTTGATTATACACAGCCATTATTCGATACACTGAAAATTTTACCGTTACTTAAACTAAATCTATATGCCTGTTCTCTCCTGACTCAAAAAAATTTGTATCATCCCGAATTAACTCCAATTCGCTTTCGGGATTACCTCACAAAATTATCTGACGTCCATCATTATTCGACTAGAAATCAACAGGTAAACCTATATAGACCATTTTATCGATCTAATCTATCTTACCATACCATTAAAGTCACAGGACCGCGGGAATGGAACAAACTGTCTTCAACACTAAAAGCCACAAAGTCTTCGTCCTTATTCAAATCAAAGCTTAAATCACATCTTCTTGCAACTTAATCTTGTTTCACATGGTAGCATCTCAATTAACTCATATGCCCATGCAGAGCGGTTAATATAATGACTTCACCTACTGTATATTTCTCAAATGTTAAACTTGCCTTTTTTATTATTTTCCCCTGGGATAGAACAAGCCCCCTGGGGTTTTATTCCCGCCAATAACATTCCGGGCAACTACTATCTTGTATATTATTATCTATCATATTCCGAACACCCGATATACACATGTTTGTCTTATATATATATATGTTGGTGAATAAAAATTCAATCCAATTCAATTCAATTAAATATAGGCATCAGGTCCGACATACAGAATAATAACCATTGTAGAGAAGTCCATAATCGAAATACCTTTTCGTGCGACACTCCGCATCCAAATTCATGTAGTTATAAACCCAAATCTGATTCACTACATTCTAGATTATACGAGAGATCTGTTCAACAGCCATGAACCGTATATAACCATACTAGTACTTTTTCCGTGGTGCATAAACAGGTAATCTAGATATAAACAATAAGGTAATGCTTACATGTATATATTGAACGGTCCCTGTGTGTGAAGCAATGTTAGGTGAGAAGAAAACGTGGTATCATATGAAGACAATTTCCGTAATAAATTTGTATCAATGATATTGGCATATATCAGAATCATGATAGAGTCAGTTTCATTCCATTCAATATGAATCGATAGCAATCGTTTGGGTCATGTAAAACATCTCTCTCCCCATCCGTTAATAGTTTACAAACTGTACTTGAAATGACCTGTTTAAACCAATAAAAGCTTGGAACATGTCGGGTCAATCAAACGGATTTCCTTACAATTTATTCCTACCAGAAATATTCCACGGGATGAGCTTGGTCTAGACCTATGTCGATACCGATCAGGAATAAATCAAGGAGATAAAGCAGTGATGCCAATTAGTTATTTATCCTTTGAAACTCTTCCAATCTTCGGTGATCGAAGGTTTGGAGGATTTCCTGATGTCTTCTCAATTTACTCCGGAATGAGGCTGTATTTCAAGCCTCAGATTCCGATACACGATTGGCAGCCAATAAACTCAAGACAATCACGGTCTCATCGATGAATGACATGCAATTTCCGTATTTCCGTGTCACCGCGCGAATAACTTAAGTATGAAATAAAACAAAATAATAGAAAACAAGATAGTTTATTTTTTGCAAGAGCGAACCGATCAACAAGTTTTAATCTTAAGTGTACTCATTAGTTTGTTCCTCCAATCGGTTTACATATGAGTGTACATAGTAATTCACATCAATCATTCTGGGTTTATACTTTCCATTGAAGCTATTGAGATAAGATTAAAGCGTCGGTTTAACTATATTTTGTAAACTATATTTAGAGTTGCTTTTTGACTGTTTGGGAAGATGTAAAAATTCAAAATAACATGGGCAAGAAATGGAAGCCCCAGTGATATGACCAGAATATTACCTCCGTAAGTCTTCTTTTCAATTCCCAGTTCAGTGAAATATAATTGATAACAAAGAGAAGTTTAATAAATATAGTTAATTATTTTCTCGTATTATTATATGATAATGGAAACGGCAACTGTATGTAACAAGTGGTTCACATTAAATAGTATTCGGACAAATGAGAAAGCTGTCATCATGGAAGCGGATAAAGGTTTAGCTATTGTTATCATGAATAAAGCGTATTATAAAGACAGAATCTTAGGATTGTTCAGTGACAACCGCACATACGACCCACTCATGGGAAATGTTGACAAGAAAACAAAAGGTAAAATTAGCAAGTTAATCCAAACATCAGAACACGGACTAACAAAATCAGAAAAAACCCCAAATATATGGGTCCCAAAAATTAATAAATCAATGGAAATCATAGAGGAACGAAACGCAGAATTTATTACTATCTTGAATCCAACCAATTTAAAATTTAGACCTATCATAGCGTCCTGTAGCGTTCTGGGTCCAGTATGTCCAACTAGCCGGTTAGGTCGATTCCCTGACACTCTTTGAAACCATATATACAATCTGAGATGACAAGAGATGATGTAGACTCCCTAAACCACATTCCAGTCATATAAAGGAGGAATTTTTTCTTGCACCTTTGATACTACGAATTTATACAGTAATATATCACATTATCTCGGCATCAAAGCCATTGAATACTGGCTAAACTTTCATTCTTCTCAAAATAACGCACGGTTTAGCAAGGAATTTATTCTCTCAGGTATCAAACTGATACTTGAAAATATCTCTTTTGTATTTGGAAACGGAAACTAAAACAAATATTAGGAACAGCAATGGGAACTAAATTTGCGCCTCCATGTGCTACTCTAGTACTTGGATATCTTGAGCAACAACTCTACACAACGATTGAAGAAAAGTACGGTACAAGCCACAAATTATATGTGCGAAAGTCTTTCAAGCGCTTTTTGGATGACTTCTGTGATCATAGTTGACACATCACAAAAAATCTTTTGAATAATTTATACCCGAATATTTCATTTACTCTGGAAACAAGTCTGGAGAAAGCTCCTTTTCCGGATAAACTATTGATACGTAGGTGCAACAGGATCACCAGGGATACATTTAATAAACTAACTGATACTAAAATACCGTAATTTTCATTTCTCTCACCTTCGTCATACAAAGAAGCAAGACCAATATGCACCATTGTCGAAGATAAGGACTTCAGATATAAACGATTGTTTGATCTAAAAATTACCCAACTGACGTCAAAGACATCGGGAAAACGAAAACCCTCTCTATTGATAGCTCTACTGCGTATGCATATTCGCCAATATTCAAGATTTTTTTTCCAAGTTTTCCAAACGGATTTGGCATGTCGTTTAACTTAGTCTGCAGTTTGTAGTTAGCAGTTCCGCTCAGCGACGTACTAAATAAGAGACTACCAAGCACAACCGAACTTTAATGTTGGTACATGTACTAATCTCAACAGCACCTACGAGATAATGTCATCACTTCATCGGTACTGGTGGACGCAAAGAACATCAGTGCTCCAGATTGCTTCAAGACGATCCACCGAATAGGCAGAAGACTACGAGGTAATTTTTCCATGAACAGAGGTCCACAGTGATTTCAATGCCATTATCCGGAATTAAGATGCCCCGAGTATACTAAACATGGATGACTAAGGTGCTTCAAACTGTCAACGAATCTATATGTCCCCTTGCGCAGATGGCATATAAGAGTTCCACATGATTCCAAGGCCATTCACAGGAGAGAGAGAGAGGGAGAGAGAGAGAGAATTATGGTTTAACGTCGCGTTCGACAATATTTCAGCTATATAGCGACGATCAAACAAAATTCTAAGTTAATAACTTAGTAATCCAACACATTAAAATATAAATACATTAAAACTTATGTAGCAAACCAATTTATCTCAAATAACCTAAGACACAGTCCTCCCTCACCCGACCAAAAAGATTTTCCAAAGTAGTCGCTCGATAAAAAGAATCTCTTACAACCTTAAAATCTATACAGTCGATAAGAATATGTTTCACTGTGAGATCTTCACGGCATGAAATACACCTTGGGACTGGCTCATTTTTTAGTTAATTTTCGTGAGTTAATCTTGTATGGTCGATTCTATATCGCCTGATCATGGCTTGATCGAAACGTTTCTGGCTGTGTAGCCTACAGTTTTTTTGGAACTCATGAAGTATGTTATTATCCGCAGCATCCCATAAAGATTGAAACAGCTTTCTCACATAAGTACAGATAGTGGGTCTGAAATCGCTATATGGGATTCCAACAGGATCAACCTCATTATCTAGGGCTGCCTTAGCCATTCTATCAGCCTCAGTATTACCTTTGATGCCAACGTGACTAGGCAACCAACAAAACACAATATCAGTCTGTTGATCAGATCTACAGTCATATAATTGTAGGATATTCAAAATGGTGGGGTGAGTTGAAGTTCCACATATAATCGCTTGACGGCGTGACAGTGAATCTGCGAATATGACATTTTTATCTTTTAGTAGACCCAATACCTTCCAAGGTCGACAATATAGCATTTGCTTCTGCAGTGAATATCGAACTTTTGCCTGGTAGTCGACAGGTTTTAGTTTTAAAACTAAAGATAGTAGCACATGCTACTCTCTCACCGTCTTTAGAACCATCTGTATAAATAGCCTGATGTGATCTGAAGTTTTATCTCAGCAGACCAAATTATTGTGTATACACGAACTGGCTTGTGTTTGTTTTTTTACTCCTCAGC
This sequence comes from Hanleya hanleyi, assembly GCA_036873755.1. Lineage (NCBI taxonomy): Eukaryota > Metazoa > Mollusca > Polyplacophora > Lepidopleurida > Hanleyidae > Hanleya > Hanleya hanleyi. Next base: position 22,277 of record JAVTVY010004138.1, on the reverse strand, counting down.
CCTACGGGCTAAGGAGCATTGTTATGGCCCTGGGGATGTGTCTGTCCGTCTGTCCGAACCGTATCTCGATAACTATTGCAAGGAAGTTCATGAAACTTACAGGTTATGATCCTTTCATTTTTTCCTTGTGCCTTTGAGACTTTCAGGTCTAACCGGACATTAATTATTTTGTTACATTTTTTTTATTTTTCTACCATTTCCCAGGCTTCTAAAAACGGATCTACAAGTATGCATACATTAGCCCTACTTTTGTACTGATTTACATACTCTTACTAGCATGTAGCCAATCAAGAGCTCCATAGTAAAGTTGTATGTCAGCCATTTTTCCAGTGTAGTGAATGACTGGTCATTGGTTTCTCTGCATATTCAGCAGTACGGTATTGCCAGTCAGGGCCGTATCCAGAGCCAAATTACTTCCGCAAAACGTACGTGAGCCCAACATAAAATCCGCCCAAAATAGCAAATATAAAAATTAAGAAACCCCGTTTTCTTTGATTAATAGAACTGATAAATTTGTCCCATTACCCTAGCTTTGTCCGAACCACGAAACATCCACCGAAAACACCGCAGGACGAATTTTCGGGCCGGTTATCGGTCCTAAAAAATTTCAACAAGTGTTGAAGTGAAACTCAATTTCGTCTAGACGAGGGGAAACTCAATTAGAGACCACCGTTTCAGGAAAACTCAATTTCAATGAACACACTGAATTTGAGCCAATTACACTTAATGTGATTTGCATAACTTACGGATCGTTGCTGTTTTATTACTATTACGGGGGTGGTTGACGGAGAAACAGACGAACAGGTAAACAACCCGCCATTCTGAGCGAGGTAAATTCCCGCGAGATTTTCACTACATTTGTCATGTTTGTTATGCTGTTGGAGAGGGTACCCGAAAACAGGGCTAGTCGCTTGACCTTTCCGTTACCGAGATACAGCGGTACAGGAGACACACCCACGATGTTAACACGTCCGTTGAACACTGCCTGCATTCGTTTCGCCATAAGTGTGTCTATGTGTCAGTTTTTACCAGGGACGTCGATTCCAATACCAACAACGGTCTACTTGAAACGAACGACTCTTAAAAATTAACAACGGAAAGTTAATGAATCAACTGAATTATTTTGAAAATAATTTCGAAAATGAAAGTGATCAACACGAACAAGAACAACAACACACGGATAGTCGACACTGTCATTTGACGATCTGAAAACGATCTTTTTTTTAAATGTGGTTGATTCCTTCACTGAACTTTATTTTTGTCCTGCCTCTATAGTCTACATGGTGTCATTCCTTTAGCAGGTTAGGAAAAGCTGCTCAATTCTGACAGCAAAAGTATAGGCTGATCTACATTGTAGTTGAACAAAAGCTATTTTATTGCTTTCCATTTTATTTTGTCGAGTTAAATTCCAGATAGGCGTTTTATCAACAGGAGATTTTCCGATTGCACTCTGTCTCTCGCTCCATTTTTAAGTTCAATGAGAGTTCAAAGAATACTGGATATCTGCTTGGAGTAGAAATTAAAATATTGTCTGGTTAAATTTCATGTGAAAAGCCAATAGGGCACAGGTGATGAAATCAAATAATTTAATTCTAAAGCAATATAAAAGAAGCAAATATTCCTTAATATCACATTCATGTACCAGTTATACATGTATGTATTATATAGCAAACTGTCCTAAAATTTGACTAAACTCAATTTGCACTGCCAAAAGCACACTAAAAACTCAATTTGCCAGAAAAAAAAACTCAATTTGACCATGAATGGTCCTAAGCAAAATGACTTCTTTAAATCTCTGCACCGTGTCAGATATACAGTAAAATTTCCCGGGAACTTGAGGCCACTGATGCGAGAGTGCCATTAATTGTCGTATCCCTACGCTGTTGAGAAAAAATTAGTAGTCCGACATTAAAATTGTGAAAATCGACTTGTTATTTCGTCTAAAAGTTCTCAGAATGGATTTGAACGATAATAAATGCCTGTTTTATCGGAAAAGGGCAACTTGTACTTTGTCTTGTCACAGGATTGTAGGAACCTGTGAGATCTGTCAAAATCAAAGTAGTGCCCATGTGTTCGTGCGTGCTGCCAACACATCAATGGCGGAGTTGAGTTTTCAGTTGTAAAATGAACTGTGGTCGTCGGCCAGTTACAAGCGGTGTCTCGCATAACAAATCCTCTAAAATATACTTCATGAAAGATAGCGAAAGGTATGGCCAACGCAATACATCAACGCAGACATCTTCGTTGTTGTTGTTGTTGCACTGATGCTAATGCGTTACCAACGGAGATTCGTCAGGGGAGTTTCTGTCTCAGATTACGATGGGATGTGATTTTCGGCTAGGAGACTTTTTAGTTTTTATTAGAGAAGTGAAATTCTCCACAGTATCTATATGTAATTTGTGCATTTTTATTCTGAAATTTGAACGAAATCTGTTCAGGATCAAAGAAACTCTCCAGTACCTCTTTTTTTTCCAAAGCACAATGACGTTGGGCTTGCAATTTTGTAACATTCTCACTATAGGCACTAACATGTGAGGTATTGGAGATTTGTTTTGATTCTGAATAGATTTCCTTCGAATTTCAGAATAAAAATGCACAAATTACATACAGATACTATGGAGAATTTCACTTCTCTAAGATGAACTGGCTCCGATATTTAGCCGAAAATCCCATCCCATCCCATCGTGAGACAGCTCAGTAAACTGTAGCCCGCTGGTAATTATTTCTTTCATCACATGGGCCATGTGAAACATTTAAAAGAATTATAATTTTTTTTTTTTTTAAATATATAAAACAGGGGTTGAATTGTGAATAATATTTTAGAAATTTAACTGCCAGAAATGGGTTCGAATGCATTTCCAGCCATCTAGAACCCCAGAGCTTCCGGGGTCTAGGCGGACCACTTTACATTGACGCCAGAGCAATAAGATCACAACTTTACAAGTTTTTTTCCCCTGCAGATATGTGGATACCTTGTCACTTTTTATACCCCTGTACATAGGGGTATTCTGGATTCCGATTGTCTGTCCGTCCGTCCGTGTGTCAGTGTATCCATCCGTTCATCTGTTCGAGTTGTGGCTTGGGTTTGCATTTCCAATGCCATAACTCACTGTTATTTATCCAAACTTCTACACAAATAAAAACATCTTGGTCTAGACTGTTAAGTGGCTGAGGAGTTATGTTTCGCTAGTGTAATACCTACTTCTGGTTTAGCTTACTGCCATGGTGGAATTGGTAAGAGCTTGTTAGTTAACATGTAGCTGACAGGAGTACCTAATGTCATAATTAATTACGTAGATGACTTAGGTGCACCAGTTAATGTTGTCGTTGTATGTATATACGCTAACAATATCAGGGCTCCTAATCATCTCAAGAATATCCATAGAATGGGCAGGTGCCTAAGGTGCTCCAAATTGTCTACGAATTGATTTTCTTCGCGCGGATGACATAGGCTCCCGAATGTTGTCAAGGCCTTTTAGGAAAATGTAGATGACAGGAATACCACAAAACGAATATTATGATTGCATACGAAGATGACGTAGTTGCTCCACGTTGAGGTGCTTGTTGCATGCATATACCAATGTCGAAAATATTTAGATGAATAAAGGTGACCCAAACTGTCCATGAAGCTATTTCTTATGAAAGTAATATCACACCAATTTGCCAACTAATATTGCTGGATACTCATAAAGCTATATGGGCCACGTAAAGCCATATGAATGAAACCATAAGCATTGTATATTAAAGTGATAGTAAACCCTCAGACGAAGTAAAGGTCAAATGAAAGACAAATTTCAACTATACCGAAATATATTTTTACTTCATTTATGTGATTTTTTCTAAACGGATAAATAGTACTTGACTTTTTGTATGGTAAATCGTAAGTGCCAAGTCAATTTGAATTTTGCATTTAATTTCCTCGATTTTGGAGAAACATGCACATTGAAATTGTGAGTCTGTGTTGAAACTGAAAGTATGCACACCTTAAGCTTGAGTATGAGGTTAAAATTTCACGAGGTCAAATGAAGTAACCTATACTCTACACCCTATCACATTTTACATTTGATGCGAGGTTTCCAAATTCTCCACTACAGTTTGATATGTGGGTCCGTGCGATGCCCATGTGTTTACCGTTTCTGACCTATTCGATAGATTGATGCGAAAACTGATGTGAAAATAAGACCAAACACAAGTATCATATCATTGATAAGCCAGTCGTCGTCCATGAAGAGTTTCGGCGTCCGTATTCGAAAGACCTAATTCAACAGAAAATATTAGTTCCAAACTCAAAAGCAGACGGAAAACATAGAAAAAATGCAGGCTAGCCCCAATGATGATGTCGAGACATATTGATGGTCCTATCGTCCAACCCGTATCTCTGATCTGTATTCTTTCTCCTAAATTAATTACAGGTCGTTTTTTCTAGTATTCTATCACCCCCACGCTTTGATTGTGATTGTTCATGTGAACATCATAAATATCTTCATACGAGCTGGACCCTTTACATTCGAAATACGTACCCCTGGTGGTTCGATTTCAAATGCGAATTGTTGTATTGTACATTAATCTGTGTATTGAACTAAAAAACCGACTCTCTTACATACATGTAGACACCTATGCATTAACTCGAATCTGTCTGCCTATGGAATGGTACTGTTGATGCGTTGATGTGTGTTGTACAATTGTACACGTATCAGTGGAGTGACACCGTATTATTACAAAATTGTCACGACCTGCGTTATATTTTGTTTGAATATCTGTCTTCATATTTTCCTCCATTATCTAAAAGTATGAACACACACTTATATGAGGATAGATCTGTATGTATCAATAAAAAAAGACGGACTTCAATTAGTCAGCTGTCGTTCATTACACATTTTCCAAGTCAATAGTCAAACAGCCCTTTGTTAAAATCAATCATCACCCTAAGGCTCATTAACGTATCAATGTGTGCGTTATTGACGTGTGAGTTCCTGATGGAATAAGTCTCATCTGAAATTTATCAGATGCTACAAACAATCGCTTCTGGGGAGTTACCGCACAAACATTAATTGACGTGATAAACTATTCCAGCAAAACTCTACTCTAATACAGATACCTTGATCAATATTTGTGCTTCCGTTGAGATCGTGCTTATGGAAAGGTCATCTGCGATTCAGCTAATGCGCTTCCTAACTGTTTTTGGCAGTTCCCCGAGTTCCCCTGAAAGCTTTGCCGGGATATGTATCAGATTGTATCTTTATAGAAAACTTTATATTCGTAGTTCCAATAGCAAATCTTGTCTGCCGGTGAGTGCCTATAATCAGGATACTTCCACTTTTCCATCTTTCGGTATATCTGTTATAAATAATCGAGTGAGGGGGTGGATTTGGTTTAATTGCAAGCGCCTGGTCCGTTGTTCATAATTGAGCCGTCGGCCGTTAAAGAATATCCGCGTCCATAAGACCTATTCCATATCCATATAACAGTATTAGCACCAAATTCAAAAAGACAATCATAGTATACATAAACATAGGCTAGTTTCCTGCAAGAGAGAAGCGGTCAACAATTTTCAATGATGTCGACAAGACATCATGATGTTCCAAAAATATAAAATCCTTATCGCTGATCAGTATTCTTAATCCATAATACTCGTTGTCCATAATCCAAATACAAGCGTCTACTCCGTCCTTCATAATTCAGCCGTCGTCCATTAAAGAATATCCGCGTCCATAAGACCTATTCCATATCCATATAACAGTATTAGCACCAAATTCAAAAAGACAATCATACTATACATAAACATAGGCTAGTTTCCTGCAAGAGAGAAGCGGTCAACAATTTTCAATGATGTCGACAAGACATCATGATGTTCCAAAAATATAAAATCCTTATCGCTGATCAGTATTCTTAATCCATAATACTCGTTGTCCATAATCCAAATACAAGCGTCTAGTCCGTCCTTCATAATTCAGCCGTCGTCCATTAAAGAATATCCGCGTCCACAAGACCTATTCCATATCCATATAACAGTATTAGCACCAAATTCAAAAAGACAATCATACATGTAGTATACATAAACATAGGCTAGTTTCCTGCAAGAGAGAAGCGGTCAACAATTTTCAATGATGTCGACAAGACATCATGGTGTTCCAAAAATATAAAATCCTTATCGCTGATCAGTATTCTTAATCCATAATACTCGTTGTAAAGTCGTCATCTAGAGAATGATGTATATCAGTCACACTTTGATTGTGACTGTTCATATGAGCACAGTGAGGGTTTTGAAGTGCATGGGTTCATACGGCCCCTAGCCCCGGGTTGAGCGGAATCGGGTTGAGTTGCCCCCTAATCTAACCGGATTTTATCTATCCTGGCAAAATGCATATTGATTACTGGTTTGTCTTTTAGGTAAAATGGGCTTCATCATACTGATAAATACACAATCAAATTACGAGACATCGTCGTTGATTCAGGCATTCGCGCAATGCAGAAAATGAGACAAAATTCGCGATTGAAGAAAAAATGCTCTTGCGTGAAACAAAACGGATTAAAAGGTCAATAAAATGGGTATTTCATTGCTTACACTACTTTACCGTTACCGATTTACCGATTGTAATCCATTGTAGGCGTTTCATGTAGCGTTCGGTGCAATTGTGTTGCAACTACGCAATACAAAATGTTGCATTCCAGACAGATTTGTGTGGCACAAGTCGAGCTTTCACACACAACACAACCATTCCATGTGACGTCATCACATCGGCCATCTTGCATGTTTTTTCACATTTTCTGATAGAGGTTGATCCAAGAGGATGGTTTGGAGAGTTTCAGCCTCCGAGCTCAAGGGGTAAGAAAAATATTTAGGGTCCCAAACATCCCAGGTCAGATAGGATTAAAGACAGATATATCATCATATCCTTCTGTTATGTTGCGTAAATTTCAGAAATCATCATAAGATAGACATTCGCTAACCCGTTCCTTCTCATCCTCTAACCGTTACATAGATAATTTCCTTGCCTTAAATAATCTCTAAATACTACATATTTCGTGAAACATATATCGGCCTCCTCCAGATTTTAACTGAACCACCGATAATCCAAATGGAGCAGCAAAATCAGACCGTATTTTCAAAAAGATAGACGAATAGTATTTCGAACATTTAACAATATCTGCGTAACATCATTTCAGAATGCGTATGCTGGAGTGACAACTATAGAGCTATTTCGATCAAAGATTCAAGATACAAACTAAAAACGATAAAAAAAATGTCTGTTCCGATAAGACTGTTCTTTGCAAGTTTTTGGAGTCTATTCATATATCAAACAATGGTAAAGCAACATTTAATCGCGGCATATATATGATATCTAACACTACTTTTTCTCGATTGTGCCAATATCGCTTTACTTGAAGACAGGGGCCATGGGGACTGTGTAATGTAATATCAGATAACAAAATTGTTCTAATGAGCTGACAATCAAACGTGTGCATAATGTTCTATAGAACCACTCCGACATTTAATTGGATGAAAATATACATTGCGCCCAGTATTGAAAACTGTTGCCCTTTCTATTTCGCAAGAAAATAAATCGTGTTTGTTTGTTCTTTCATTTTGTGCCTGCTAGCATTCGGTCTTATTTATGACGTACATATTATAATACGGTCGATGGATTATGTCAGATCGTATTCTTGTATTCAATGTATGTTTTGATCGTTTCAATACTGCCACATTCAACGCAATCTTCCACGGCAATCCCCCTTATTCATGCATGTCTGTCTGATGCTGAGCTCGCTCCCGCTCTACCCTTCACAATGGGCGATATTTCCTGTCATTCTCTGTTTCGGTAATCATCATTATATTATACTAGGCGCCCCTGTTTCGCATCACTCACTCAACGAAATGAGTGACCTCAGGGAAGTGTGCTCCCATGTTGACCCAAAGATGTTGCTCGTATGGACTGTTGTTATAAGCATACGTGTTCGGAAAATGCAGAGACATATTTTCGCGCCTAGGACGGCTGACAACGGTATAATCTAGGAACGACAGATGCGTGAAAGACGGAATATATAATTACCATAACGCAGTGCAAGCCATAGTTTCAAACCAGGTAGATTTTAGGTACCATTTCCCTTCCGTATTCGCTGGTTATAATGTGTCTGGATGTGTGTTCGTCGTAAACATGCTTTTACCGTCTTGTTTGTATCCATCTATAGCGAGGACAAGAAGGGTCGTGCGAAGTAATTGATTGCTTTATATTCTCCTTGTTATCAAATCCAGCTCAAGGCAAATCATTGCATCTCGACGTGACTTGGAAACACTAAATTCTCGTTAGACGTTTCTATGCTTTATTCTTAGTGTGTGTACCAGTTTGATTGTTTGTATCGATGAGACGTGACTATTTTATCTAAGGTCGCTATAACTACACAAAAAGTAGATCTGCTCTGATCGAGATTTGTGTATCACATTTAAGTGGTTGATGCAATAAATATGCATGATTACTCCCTTCGAGAACGAATACATGCACACAGGCATGTAGAGGAAAAACCTTCAAATTTTCACCTTCTGAAAGCTTGATGGCCGACCATATAGGAAATCCCCAGGTACGACGGTACGACAGCCTTCGTCATAACAAAGTCCTACTTTTTCATGGACCTGAAACTTTATAACTCCTTTTCTATTCTTGTGCGGTTACCACCAATTTTTGGATTCAATCAGCCGATTGGTTAGCTTTGTATATCCCTGCTGCAATTGAAATCAACAGTAAGTTCATACTATTTGGAAGCATACATACAGACAAGATAACAAATATTCTTTTCATCAGCAAATTCTCACATACATGTATACTCTTGTAACTGAACAAAAGAAGCATGCTACTGTTAAGCCTTCAAAAATCTACAACGTAATTACTATGAAACCGAAAAACGGCAATATTTGGTGATAGTTGGAAATTATGGAAGACAGTATAACAAGAGTAATTGTGATATATAATATATGTATGTGTATCAAACATGTGCGATACCAGTCAAGCTTATAAATACTTATTCAAATGTATTACCTAACCCGAATAAAAAGAAGAAAACAAAGTCCTACTTTTGGATGAGGACATGCGTTTTAATTGTTTACATTCTAGACAAAGGCAATACAAAGCATAACAAAAAGACTAATAAAAGCACATCTACTTTTATTCTTTTCCCTCTAAGCGGATCTTCGGTCCACCCTGCTTCCATTGCGCTTAGCTAGCATGCGGTGGGGGGTTGGCATGCGCATGTTGCCATGGGGTCTCCTTGCAACTCACCCTCTCAACTTCAGACTTCAAAATTCCAAACCATATTCTACAAGTACATTAAATGACTCGATCTAAGAAATACTGAGTCGACCTATCCGATATCCATGGTTAGCAGTCGAGATAGGGGTCGTTTGATGGCGGTATCCAGGGAGTCTATTTGAAGCGCTTAAAAAAAACTGATTAGATACAAAAATACGCCCTAACATCCCGGGAATCATTTCTGATCCGTACTATTTGTTTGTACGTAAACCTAAAACCTAACTTTTGTAGGCCGTTCCATATTTTGGAACATCTATTAATTCTATGTTGTAATTCGAGTCAATTACTAAGACTTGGCTCATATTTAACAACTTCAAATTTCGAATTCATCTTTGTTCCTGGACGGCATATAAAGTATTTTAATGCCGAACGATATGACATTGAGAAAACCAGACATGCTAATCTATTCCACCTCATGTTTCTCCATATTCACTATGTATTTGCTGCTTTTTCTTTCATAATGAGAAGTAACACTATCCTGTCAAAGTATTTTTGGATTCAACTAGTCTGACAAATCATTCTACTATACAGCGCAATTTCTGTCGAAGATTATATTTGCACGCAAGTTACCCCGTCTGACACTCTAAACGTCTATATTTCCGAGTATTGTTCCGATTGCAATCAAAATTGGAACTGTAGAGCAGTAGCTACCGGGGACCAGGTTAGCATGGGACATAACGTGTCTCCCATGGGCTCTAACTATCACGCTCTACATCTGGTGCGCATGCACTCTCGACTCCACACATGCGCAGTCGACACATTATACTCTAGGACAAATGCCCGGTTCAAGGGCTCTCGTTTAGTGAATACCCTATGCCTCTCGCCCCACTGGTTCTCCGTATCCGATTGCTTACATGGAGCAAACGCGCGTTCGATCCCGCGCATGCGCAGTCGGTTGATTCCACACTTGGGCGAATGCCTGGTCCAAGCAATTTCGGTTGGTGAAACCGCCGTGTCTCTCACCCCACTGGTTCTCCCTATCCCGCGCCACACATGTACGACCCAAGGTATCACAATTCAATGTTCGTAGAGTGTAGTACATTGCCGTGTCGTATTCCAAAAGTGACGTCACGATATTGGCGTGACTAAAAAGAAATAGAATGTTCTAATGAACATATTAATCTGCTTGATGAGTATCTCAGTCACGCTTTGATTGCGACAGTTCATATAAACACTACGGGGGTGTATATCACATACAGTTTTTATACGGACATTTCAAACCGGACATGTCAGGTAACTGAAGCAGAAGATATATGATGATGATACCGTTAATGGGGTACTGCATTGACTCATTAACATCCAGTCAATTTCAGCATCTTAAAATAAATACATATGAAACTCCCAATTCACAAGGAAAATGTATCGTGTATTCTCAGAGAATGTATCGTGTCCGATATCTTGCCGAAATTACAATTCAGAGCATTTCGACCAACTCATTTGTGTTTGGATGGCATCAGTAGATAATTCGCTCACCAGGTCGGGCGAAAGCTTTTCAAGGCTTTTCCGGTCTATTGAGCTATCGGTTATTATCAGATTATCGCAGTATCTGTATCGCATGGACGTCACAGGAAGCAAATTTCGGACGCTCGAGCTATCAGCGTCATTTTCTTGCCGATCAAAACGGCAAACTGTGTCTCTCAAATCACAGTTATTACAGATCTTGTGTTGGCCTAATTGAATCTATATGATCAAATTGTTCATGTGTCCTTTGTAAATGGGGTATATCTTACGCAATGAATATGCAAACAAGTGAATCAATAAAATAATGAATGAACCAAAACCTGTCAGCGAGTAACGTAGATCTTTATTTGTATATAATACAATCGGTTTTTGTAAGAGCAGAATAGAATTCATTGACCTGAAAATCCTTGATGGCCGCCAGTCAGATGGACCAGTCGGCCTAGGCCTGACTTCGTCAGGAACAACTTGTGACAAACCACTAAATAACGACCTTACTTATTATGTAGTAAATTGTTTGCGCACATGTTGCGAAAACGATACTCCCTGATATTTGCCGCCTGTAGAGAGAACAGGACCGGTGCATGGATTCGAGATTGCATGAATATATGAATATATGAATATTGATCAGCAACGAGATTTATCGACAAAGGCATCAAGGGAGAGATCGGAAAAAATCAGCATACCTTTCCCACGATAATCGCGAACCAGAGCGTACAGAAAAGATGGCCTGCCCCCTGACACCTCCGCATCGGATTTGGGGGGCAGCCAATCAAACTGGCCCAGATTTTTTTCCTCTTAAAATTTGGAACGGTTATTAATTCCCTCCCCAGGTCGAGCGAAAGCTTTTCAAGGCTTTTCCGGCCTATTGAGCTATCGGTTATTAAGGGAGTAGAGGACGTTCATTTTTAGAGGTTGAATTTTTTTTATAATTTCAGTATTTTTTCATCAGGTTAAGAGAAGATGATCCATGGAAAAAAATAGTGGGTCACCATACTCATTAAAAAAATATGGTAGCTAAATGCATGTATACCACTTAAAAGCCATAATACTGAATACATAGGGAAATTTTTTTTCTTAATTTATACTCAATAGATCAAACTTCCCAAGGTCAAATTTTCACCATTTTGCTATATATTACTAAACACATATAGTGCTTGTTGAATATGTAATAAAAACAGGGGGGCACCATACTTTCTTAGAAAACATCAGCGGTATAACAGATAAACTGAGCCTTTTCAGTCCTATTTCCAGGAGGAGGTGGGGGCGTGGAATCGGGGTGGGTGTGGGAAATATTATTGGAGTTTCATTTATTAGCCATTTACAAGTTTCCTGTTTATTGAAAGTGAATTAGAGCGAATTTTGGCGGATTCCAGAGGAATAATTTTCAACCTCCGGGGCACTTTACTCCTTCCTACCGTCCGTTGAATCTAAAATGCCAAGATTTGGTCAGTCTTATCACGCTATCGAACCACCAGTAAAATGCACCAATGGTTCTGGTGTGTCTTTTGTTGACTTTTATCCCATTTCGAGATGTCTGGGTACTTTTGTTTGGAAATTCAGTTCGTTTTGGAAAATTTGACAAATCACCATGTTGTAGCCCCATAAGATCAGGGAAATGAACGCCCTCTACTCCCTTAACAGATGATCCCAGTAACTGTATCGCGCGGACGTCATAGGAAGCAAACTTCGGAGGCTCGAGCTATCAGCGTCATTTTCTAACGGATCAAAACGACAAACTGCGTTTCTCAGATCACAGATCTTGTGTTGGCCTAATTGAATGTATATGATAAAATTTCTCATTTCACTGGTTCTCCGTATCCGTCTCCATACGTACCGTTTAGATCTGACGTGCGCCTCATATCCGTGCATGCGCAGTCGATGCTTACTACTATGCGATGAATGCCTGGTCCACGGGATCTCCTTTGGTGAAACCGCCCTACTTCTAATCCCAATAGTTCTCCCTATTCCGCGCCACACATGTACGACCCAAGGTGGCCTTTAAATACTACTCTGTGCGCACGCGCAGTCGGCAGGTTCTACTCTAGGGCGAAAGCCTGACAAAAAGGGATCTCGTTTGGTGAAACCGCCATGTCTCTCACCTCAATAGTTCTCCCTATTCCGAGCCACACATGTACGACCCGAGATGTCCTTTCTATACTGCTCTGCGCACACGAGCAGTCGGCACAATTTCTACTCTGGGTCGAAAACCTGACCCAAGTGACCCCATGTCTCTCGCTCTCGCTAGTTCTCTCTTTCCACCGCCATGTAAACTGTGACACACAAACATAGGCACATTTCAGCTGTGACAGACATACGGGCATTTCAAATGGGAAATTTCAGATAACTGAAGCAGAAGATATCCGATGACGAATTTAACAATCCAATGCCATCCTGATAAATATTAGCACCAAACAACCATTTAGTACCAGTGGCTGGTATCTTCTGATAGATTTGTGACGTGATCTGGGCTCTTTGAAGACATATTTAGAATGATTGGCGATTTATTTTCATAATTCACGGTAGCATTCCAGTAGAAGAAAGGAGTGACCTTCCGATGATGAATTCATCAATCCACTGCCATCCTGAGAAGTATCCGCAATAAACAAGCAATTACTAGATCTGCGTCATTTACCAGTTAACTCGTTGCATGATAGGAGCTGTTTTGAATGAATTTTGGTCTCAGGTAGTGGACAAGCAGAGCTGAAAGTGATGAAATTTATCCGGTATATTGGTACCTATGTGTCTGTAGACATGAGCTATCGATGCACATGCGTAACTTCGTTGTATATCCGCACACTCATTAGGGCTAAGCCTGAACAGCTCTGCGGTGAAATATCCGTCCTTCCAGCTGTCTTTGTTTTCGACACAGGGCCATTTGAAATGCGCCTTCATTGCCTGGACGACTTTAGTTGGTTTATGTAAATTAGGTAAGTTTCATTGGCCACTGGTACTCCTATCTGATAACGCCGGTATTCTGTACCTCTTGTCCTTTTCATTGCCAATTACACATTTGGTATCACCTTATAAGCTATCACATCGCTACACTGTATAAACGATTGGGAGAAGTTTGTGTCGTCTTATACGCCAGCACATCGTTACTGTGTATAAAGGAATGGCATAACTTGGCGTCGTTGTACATGAATTGCAATCTTTTCTATTGCCAAAATTGCATTTTTTTTATGGCGTTTTATGACATTTGGCAACAGCGGCACATCATTTTTCATTCCCACGATGACTGAGAACATATTGTAATATGCACATCACTAGTAGGTCTACTATCAACCGACAAAGTTTCAAGCTCGTGAATTAAGCGTCCTGGAGATGTGGCTGGAATGAAAATCTGAGGTTTGTAATTTGACCTATATTTGAACGGCTATGACGGCCATATTTGATATCGCGGCAAGAAACCGTTCAGAAGAATTGAAGACCCCGATCCCTAGATTGTGCATGCCAGGTTTCAAGTCGATCGCTTCAGTGGTTTGGGAAGAGACGATCTTTGAAGTTTTTGAACATTTTCCAAGATGGCCGCCATACGGGGTATATTTGAATGGTTATGGCGGCAATATTTGATATCGCGGCAAGAAACCGTTCAGAAGAGTTGAAGACCCCGACCCCTAGATTGTGCATGCCAAGTTTCAAGTCGATCGGTTCAGTGGTTCGAGAGGAGAAGATCTTTGAAGGTTTTGAACATTTTCCAAGATGGCCGCCACACGGGTTCACCAATCAGAGTCCGCTTGTAATATGCACATCACTACTAGGTCTACTATCAACTCACTAAGTTTCAAGCTTGTGGGCAAAGCCGTTCTGGAGATGTGGCTGGAACAAAAACGGTGGATAAAAGAAGAATAATAACTAGAACTGCAAGCAGTTTTGGCGGCTTCCGATCTAGTGTGTGAATGAGCAAGTACGGTTTAAACCCAGCGCCAAAAGGTCAGTAGAACACGAAATGCGCTTTTATACTACTAAATGTGAGTCAATATGCTGTTACTATACCATCCTTTGCGCATTGTGCCGCAAGATCAATAGGGTGTGAAATACGCTTTTATACTACTAAATGTGAGTCAATATACTATTACTATACTATCCTCTGCCCATTGCGCCGCAAGGTCAATAGGGTTCGAAATGCGCTTTTATATTACTAAATGTGAGTCAATATACTATTAGTATATTATCTTCTGCGCATTGCGTCGCAAGGTCAATAGAGCTCGAAATGCGCTTTCATACTACTAAATGTGAGTCAATATACTGTTTCTATACTACCCTCTGTGCATTGCGCCGCAGGGTCAATATGGCTCGAAATGCGCTTCCATACTACTAAATGTGAGTCAATATACTGTTTCTATACTATCCACTGGGCATTGCGCCGTAAGGTCAATAGGGCTCGAAATGCGCTTTTATACTACTAAATGTGAGTCAATATACTGTTACTATACTATCGTCTGCGCATTGCGCCACAAGGTCAATAGGGTCTATCACAGTATCATAGAAATCTGTATCTATCAGGGTTTAAGTGAGTAGGCTCTTGCAAAATTGGTAAACCTTTTCACAAAGTTCAAGACGGCGGCCAAACCACGTGAAATAGGAGCAGAATTTTTGCATATTCGTGATTGTCATATCAGATAACATATATTTCCACACTTTTCCCGTCCAAATCCGTTACTTGAAAATCCGACGATCTTGATTGGCCGATGGCGGCCATTTTGCTTTACGGAAACAACTTTTTAAATAGAATTTTGTGAGGCCTTGATCCATTAATTACGTTTACCAAGTTCGTGTCGATTGCCTCGTTGGTTTCGGAGAAGTAGAGTTTACAAGATTTTTCTAAAATTTGGAGAGGTAACATTTGAGAATTGCTGGAGCTGCTCTTGTACAATATAACTGCAATACTGTACCTCCTGTAGTTTCAGAGTTATAGCCTGTGAAAAATGTTTTCCTTTTCTGACAAAATTCAAGATGGCGGTCAAACCACTTGACCTAGCAGCAGTGATCGTCATATCTGATAACATATATTTAGACACTTTCCCGTCCAAATCCGTTACTTGAAAAGCATTGAAGTTAAGACAATTTATTTCCAAGTCCAGTCTCCAACAAGTGTCATTTTTGATGCTACCGCCGGTATGATGATTTTGAGGAAATAGGTTTTTCCTTTGATTACAAGATTAATTCAGTCTCATTTTATTCATTGGCAGTGAACTGCCTACAGAGAGTAGAAATGATTTTCACTCAAAGATGATTGTTGAAATAAGATAATTGTCACAATTAATTCTTTTGCGTTTTATTGTCTGTCATGTATATTTTACCGTTTCGCGATGTTTGTTCCAATTGCTGTGAGCATGGATACGAAACGTTGGCTAACACGTATTGGCTAACGGTAACACCGGTTGGTTCACATGCTATGTGATGAAGTATTAGGATGGAGTGTGGAATGCACCATTTACAGGGAAGACGGTAAGTTTGGTCGATGTCGTTTCCTCTAGCTGCGCTGGTTTTCCGCTGGCAAACTCGCGTACTGCGTGTTTGTGCCTATCTCATATATATATTATGCGTGATTAATGTTGAATGGATCATGATTTGTGATTTTTAGCGTGTGCACAGATGCACATGGTAATTTCGGAGTGAAAATTTAGTGACAACAGCAATAACAACAACAACAACAACACCACTACGGCTGCACTTCGGCACTTCCGCGAGGGAAATAAATATACTAGTTCTAACATGAAGTCAAGTCATTGTCAAGTTTTGAAACGTGAGAATTATATTCCACCTATTCAGGCGCCAGACAAAAGGCATCAGAACCTAATCAAAGCATAAAACGTTTGCATTGAATTGTTCAGTTGATGGACAAAAGCCCCAGTGGACAAAACCACAAGAACAAAATTTGGAGAAAGAATAATTATGGATTAAATTATTTTGTGTATTTAATAACTGACCAACCTCTGGGAGTAAAAGGTTACGCTCAACGTAGGCTACTCGTACACAAGTGCGAACAGGCCCAGGCAAATCTATCGAGATTTGATTTGTCCATGTTAGCACAGATATTTATTATGTGCAAATACACTGAACAATTCGTCGCTTTCCAGAGGCAGAGGCACTGCATTTTGATAGCTTGTGCCAGACAAAGTGCATCACAGTACTCGTACACCAGGCCAAACAGGCCCAGGGAAATCTGCCCAGTTTTGATTTGTCTGTGTTTGCGCACATCTTTATTATATGTGGACACATAAGACAATGGGTCACATACCAAAATGTAAGTCAGGGGTCAAAGGTTTTTGAATTTAAAATCAGGAAATCTAACACTATACTTTGTAAACTTTGACATGCTTATAACCTGGGATATTTCAACATAAAAATATATGCAGATGCTAAGATAAAACCAATCAGTGTTGGTAAATAAACAGTGTCCCAATCTCTTATATTGTTGTTGTTTTCTTATTTTCATCGTCCCTTTCACATATTCTGCAAAGAATGTGCCTGTAATTTATGTCAGTGTTATCAACGAATCCGGTTTTTATGAAGTAATTTTAATTTTAACAACTCACAAAATGCTTAGAAACAAATTCATGGTAGAATCAATCTCTGATTTAAATGTTCACTAGTTAGTTTACTTGCACAGTCATCTTGTTATAAGCATTCACAGACAGTTGTTATGGTCAAAAATAGCCCAGTTGAGGCATGGGTGAACTTCGCTCACTGTTTGGGCACAATGTTGACCGGGCTATATGGCCTACATGACCTATTAACTATAATAACGTATACATAATTAATCTGGTTATGTAAATGTGGGTAGGTAAATATTTTTAGCCAAAACGAATATCACTATCATAGCCTGAATTATGCCCATCTGCGCAAACCCAGTCAAATCAGCTCTTGACAAGAGATTTGCGTGGGACTGTTTACCGTGGTATATAAATGAATACAGTGTGCAGTCCCTTCAATTTCTGGAGTCATTTTCATCTTAACCCTACCTGGCCTGGGGGGAGGAGGGGGGGGGGGCATTATGGCCCCCCTACAAACTTTCTGCGCTATATCCGGAACGCCAAAAAATGGAGAGCTGAAAGTCCGTGACTTTATAGTTTGTCATATTGGGATCATTTTGAGCCTATTTGCATGACCCCCGAGCAGAGGATCATGAGCAAATTCAAGATGGCAGCCACATGGGGTAGCAGAAAAGTGATATTTTTGTCATATTTCTTCAAAATTTCTGCTTTTCCGCGATGAAAAGTGGGCAAAAACTATTTTATTTCACATCACATTAATTTTTACTAATTTATCATGCAGTTTTTGCGGAGAAATTGCAAAAAATAAAAAATGCAGAAAATCTGAGCGAAAAATCGACCAAAAGATGCCGTTTTTGAAAATGACGTCACTGTGACGTCATCAAAGCGGCCATCTTGGATTTTTTACGTTTTCTGGTAGAGCTTGACCCAAGGGTATAGTGTGATAAGTTTCAGTCCCCTAGCTCAAGGGGTAAGAAAAATAATTAGGGGGGGGCCATTTCGCCCCCCCCCCAAGGCCTGGACGATCCCAAAAAGCCCAGGCTAGATAGGGTTAATGTCTGTAGCCAATCATACCATTCCCACTTGTCTTACAGCAGACTAGATTGACTTGTGCTATGACAACAAAAGACGGATGAAGAGTTTTTCTGTTTTTCTGTTTCGCAAATTGATTTCAAATGTCATTATTGCTTGGTTACCTGATGAGGAATGGAGTGTGTGATTCTGATCAGCTGGAGCTCTGTACCAATGAAGGGTGCTAAAATGAGTCTACTGTTGATAGGCCTATATATGTGTACAACAACTATCATGTCAATATGAACTCCGGGATGAAAATAATTAATATTTTCAGGATTGTTATATTTAGATTCACTTTTCTGTAGGACAAGATATCCAGAGGAAATTGTGACAATAAACATAATAAAGATATTAGTATCAGCATGATTGACTTCCAGACTGTTTTACAAGTGTTTTGGCAGCTTGAGAATTGTCACATGCACTATAATACCTTAACCTGATTGACCTGGGATGTGATCGATTTGGCAGATTTTGTTAATGGTCAGACGATCAATTTGCCCCACCATTCACAGTTTTGCTATATCGTCTAGTGATGCAAGCTGATGGATGGAAAGCACCCTATTATCATAATTAGTGTGCAGTGATTAATCCGGCTTATGACCTCATTGATGCTCTCCGAACGTGAGTCGGCTAGTTGAACTATATAGTTGTAGAACGTGCTAAATAATTGCATATTTAGATAATTAAAGCGAAAGGCTACATTTTGACGGTATAATCAGTCGTATCGTTCACTTGTTTTGTGTTCACACAAAATCTAAGACGGCCACCGGGGCTTTCGAGCAATAGAAATATTCTTGGGATATACATTCGACCTCAATTAGCAATCAGTATGTTGAGTTCTCTCACAGCACAGTTTGACCAACCAGCGTCCGAGTGCGACGATGTTTCACGCTATGACTGAATTGTTGCCTCTCACCATGCGTTTAGATTTCAAGCCTCTAGTCCGTCATTCATAATTCAGGCGTCGTCCATTAAAGAATATCCACATCCATAACCCATGGACAAATTTTGCTGTGGAAATTAAGTCCATTTATATGAAAAATAATATTTAGTATGTGTCGCAAAATACAGTTTGCTTACTGTAATTCAAAATTTTATGTCTACATCATAAGATATCAGCAAGTAACCTAATCGGGCCTAAAGTTAACAATCGACAGCAAGTCTTGGTGAGGAATGTCAGCAGTTTGACAGTACTTTACAATGAAGGTCGCGCTTTCATAGACGGGGCTTTCGTCCGCAGGGGGCTTTTGTCCTGGATTCAAAATTAACTCACCCAATTAAGTTCTGAAGCGACGCGATTGATCGGTTGGATGACTCGTAAACGACCTGGCTGTTGCTCCGCATTTTAGAATGTGAATTCGGCCCCGGCTCTGATTCCGGGAATTAGTAACACCCCATGTAGGCGCGAGACAGATTGCTGAGGTGCGAGGTAAGAGAGGCATTTTTTCTGGGTCATTCATTTTTAGCTTAAACTTGTATATTACTATGCTGTAATTCACCGAAATGCAAATATATAATGTTGCAAGGAATATCGCTTGCCATTTTGGCCTTGTACGCAAACTAGTTGATGCAAGAAATATTATTTTCAACTACCAGCCGCGTTTACCAGTTGTGCTCTTACAACAACAACAACATCAGTTTTGGATGCTGTTGCCTCGTGACAAGAAGTTCCTTCCCGTTTGCTGAATTCAATACTTATGATTCCTAGTACTCGTCTGTTTCAAATAATAAATATTGAATAAAATATTTGGAGGTCCATGAAAGGGGTAAACCAATTGGAAGAATTTGAGGATAGTTGCCTAGCTTAACTATTATAGCTTGACCGATCATAGCCCAAATGGTTTCCAGTACCTGAGCGGATTAGCCTATTTACTCGCGAAAAAGTTGTAACAAATGTTTTGATTAATCTGCCATATCGATTTCATATTCCATGAGTCATTTTATCACACAACGAATGGAATATAATATAATTTAGAGAGCAAAATAAAAGAAAAAATATAAAGCAAAAAAAAAAAGAAAATTTCCTTTTTTTGGTACCGTACTGAGAATCAGTGTTCAGTCATGCACTTGCAGGATGTTTCAAATAAACTTTGAAATGCAGTTATCAGCTATCATAGAGAATAATCCATTCATATAAGCTAGTATTTCAGGGCAATGTTTTGTTGATATGGGAGAATGGGATGGGGTAATGGCAATTTCGCTCCCAAAATGTTGCATACGATATACAATAAAACATTCAGACACAAGCGCATTCGTAATTGAGTGCGTGGTAGGGGGTAAGGTCGTTTTCAACCTTGTTTCAGTCATATCACGAAGGTGCCTACATGTCATTGTGCCAGAAAACGAGTGCTCAGAGTTCCTATTACCCTGGACACTGATCAGCCCAGGCAGTACAGCACCCGGTCACCCATCCAAGTATTAATCAAGCTTAACATTGTTTAACTGATGTGAACTGACGAGAACCGGTGTGTCCAACGCTATAGGCCGTACCTGTTGAACGCTTAAGTGAATAATTGGGTTTGGGTTTTCACATGTGTACTCAGCTGGGACGGCCGTATACAATTCTGTTTATATTGCGACAAGTGAAATGATTTTTTTCTCGTGTTAATTCGTTTGTGACAGTTCAGAGCAGCTTTGTTTCTAAAATTTTGTACACATAATGAACTCTCGTATGTACAGCTAACTGATCTAGTCGTACATACATGTATAGAGACACCATACATGGAAATGGTTTATTCCCCTCCCCTCTCCCTCCCCCCCCCCTGTCAGTTCTGTCGTTTCAGCTGGTTCTGTCGAGCAAAACCTATACTCACACACAGAGGATTGGAATGGTATCTCCCTATAGTGTGAATTCAGATGTGTGGAACCAGATGATGCTGTTGGACACATATCTGTTCATACACGCTGAACATTGGAAAGGTTTTGCAGTGTGCGTTCAGTTGTACTTGCATATGAACCACTTGAATGGTTTTTTCACAATGTGTGTTGTCATATGTCGTCTTGGATGATCCTGATCATCATATGAAATAGGTCTTTCGATTTTCGAGATTCCTTCATGGACGATGTCGGAATATTGAATGTCAGATTTTGAATCATCAATTGGGCTTGTTTGAACGGTAAATGACAGCTGGCAGCAGCTCGAAAAGTACAACGAAAACAAAAGACCAATGTGATAATTAACGACGAAAAACTGTATCAATGTAGTGTGGTGAAGCATATTGAGGAAATACATAGAGAATATGAAAATAATTGTGAGAATGTAGAAAAGCAATAAAACTCAGCAAAATCAGTTACCAATAGGCACACTATATATTATGCAGAACACTACGAGATTGTAGCATTTGTAATAAAGTGAAAAATAAGAAAACCTGTTTCTGTTTTGTCTTTTTTATTCCCCTTTAAATCTGATTTCCAGTCTTCAATGACTAGGACATCATCCAAGCCTCCTTCTGGTGCCGGAAAGCCATAAATAACATGAAAAACTGAAAAATTCTTGGGGACAATTACCCTAAAAGCGTGGGGTCGCCTGGTTTTGCCCATTCCCAGTGGTTTTGAATTCTATCTATTGACACCGAAAGAAAAAATCATCATTGTAGCCTGAGCATTTCATAGTTACCACAGGTGCATTTATCTCCAAGGTGTTTTAGATTCAGCGGACTGAATACTTGCCATTTAACAACCGATACATATTCATGTTAATTAAAATTACAGTCTCATACATGGCCAATATTCGGTCAACGGACAACTATTATACAATAGAGCATTGAAGTATCCGACGGCTATTGTGCGTGCAATTATTGGCGATATTGATAGAGAAGTTGGATTTCGGGTTAAATGTAATTCCCCTGCTACATGGCCATAAAAGGCTGTTGGTCGCTGTATGAAGGGGGTTGTTCAAGCAGATTTGATTACACGACTATACTTAGTCCGCGCTTCCTTTGAT
>JAVTVY010004137.1:0-38375 GCA_036873755.1 Hanleya hanleyi | reverse complement strand
GGAGAACCGTTAACATTAGAACCTTGATTTTTGGCATGAACGTGCATTAGGGCATTGTTACCATCAAGTTCTCATCTGAAATAATTCCGATTATAATTAGATTGATAATTAACACTTCAGTATATTAGATACGCTTTGTGTATGTAAACTGTAGCTTTAACGTGTATACTATTTCACATTGGCCACACCAGGCTGGAGCCTTCAAATTCAGGTCAAATTATCCACAGCTAAAAATACCCTGTCCCATTGCACATGGCCCTGCGGTTAATCTTAAGTACTGCATATACCCTCAAACAATCAGCGCTGTTTCCATAACGAAGCTGAGGGGAGTTAACGTTTGTCAATGAAGAAAATCACCGATCAACCGTCATAGAATATAATGTGAAACAAGAAAACCGGAATAGTACATTCATCAGATTGCCGATGCCCAAAATGTGTTGTCTCATATATCTAGATGACAACGTGATGTAGAGACGCTATTTATTCCTCTTTGTACCGGTTATGCTCAGGAGAATGCATAGAATCTTGTGCATAGAAGGTGTTGGTCTGGAGTTGAATTACCGTAAACTACATAAATGCTACCTTTCTACTATAGTACTATATATGAAAAAATCTGTTGTATTGTTGGGAAAATAATGTGATTCAAAAAGTTGTTTTGATCCTGTACAAGGGCACTGAAAACCATTAAACAGATGTAAATGTATTTTCACACATAAAGCTTGAAATCTACTGAACCTATATTATTCAATCTGTTTTCTTTAATTAAAAAATTGTAAAATTAAATCGGCGATTGTTATTTATTCGTACCAGGGCCGAATCACTAAATGACAAGAACATTCACCAATATACTTTCATTTTTTGTGGCACGAACACATCGATGTAAATATATAAATACCCAGAATATAATCTTGCTCAATCTCACAAAAGGCATGTTATAAAGAGAACCTGTGGCTGTTATGGAAGGTTGTACATGTACCATATTATGATGAAACGTACCGCAGGGGAGGGTCACATCATATCTCAATGAAAATACGATCGAGTCCTAATGCCTACTCTACTTCGTAGGTCCTGTGACGTTAGTCACACTGCTCATGTATGTAAAATGATGCACATTTACGAACGCTGGCAAATGATGAAGCAACGATATTTATCGACTACAGTTATCATGCATATATTTTCTGTGTTGATTAAATACATTTGCCTATATTTGTCTTTCCATTGAAACACCATACGCACACTTGGGTTCCGAAGGGTATGTTAGAAGCATGCACATATATACCGCATATGTTAATATTCACAGGTCCGTTTAAAGTTTCGCAAATATATCAGTCATATTCTCCTTACATTCAGTGGTGATGTTAAATGATTTAAAATCAAGATTTCCGTGTAGTGACGGTACATTGATATCGGGTACCCATAATCAAATCTAGCGACAAATATTGATACATTTTCATTCTTCTATTACTTGAGATTCCATTTTGTGTCGTGATTATCTCAGATATGGCTGTGAAGAATTGCCTAACAACGGTATTTACGAAACTAAATAATTCTAGTGGTCTCTTCTTTCTGTGCTTTCATAAAAAGGTTGCGTATGAATAACATCTGATCTATAGATTATCATTAGTTTCTTCTTAATACATATATTGTTCAACTTTTCTAAAATTTTACAATTAGCAATCAGCAAATCAGCAAATGAGAGTATTTCAAGGAAATGCTGACCTCTGATGTTTGCAATTCAAACTTGATATGCTGTTGGAGTTCCTATTGATTTTGATATTACTGAATAATCGGATTGACGCTGAGTTCGAAGTATTTTCTTACGAAGTAGGCTCTCATTTGCAAGTTGTCCGGTAATGAGTGAGTGAGTCAGTCAGTCGATCCATCCGAATCCTTTCGTCGGCAAAATAAGGGGAACCGTTGACATTAGAACCTTGATGTTTGGTATGAACATGCATTAGTGGATTGTTTCCAGCAGGTTCTGAGCTGACCTGATTTTGATGAGAATTTGACCTACTTAGATGACCTTTTACATTACGCTTGGACTCCCAACTCATCTACACATGTAGCTGACCTATAACATTACTCTTAGACTCCCTAGTCATCTTCCGCATTCTACTTCGTAGGTCCTGTGGCGTTAGTCAGACTACTCATGATGCTTCTGTGGTAACTTAAAAATGAACAATGCTACTGGGTGTCACAAATCATTTTTCCTACACACGTGGGTATTTCAAGGGCATCGGAAGGGGCGATGGATCATCAACAGGATAAGACATGCAAATGAAATAAGAGCTGTTGCACTATAATGTTGTTCCAATGACGTACACATGTAGATGTAGGGACAACACCTCCTGATAATATGTGAAGTGGATTGATATGGGCGTGAAAAGGCCCTTAAAGTAAGATTTTTTAATATATGTATCCGTTACGAGAAAAGACTGACAAAGACAAATTTCGTTCAATCATTTGAAAGTCCTAGTCGGCAGGACTCGCCAGGTTTCCTCGTGTCGAGAGAAAAAAACCCGTCTCCTTATGAGAGATTCGGAATAGCTCTCAGTGGTGCCAATTACTCGAACTACAGGACATGTTCGTTTATGATTACACCCAGCAATGTGTTCTAAGTAATACCAACTGACATAATAAGACTGACTCATAGAGACAGTGCACAGATATATTTAATTGCTTTCATTTATGCAATCAATTCTGTGATTGTCAAAATTTGGGAAACGATGGAAAACTAACTGGTCTTGGTTTTATTGCTCTATAAATCAATAAGCCGATGTTATTTGAATTGCAACACGGTTTTGTTAAAGGTCGATCGACCACAACAACTCAACTCACGGAACTTTTGCATGCTGTAGGTCAAGTGATAGACAATTCGGGACAAGTGGATATCCTTTATCTTGATTTTTCCAAGGTGTTCGATTCCGTCCCACACGATTTATTGTTACACAAGCTTCAAACATTCGGTTTCGGGGGTAATCTATTACAATGGTGTTCTGGGTATCTGTCGAACCGCAAACAGCGTGTAGTGATAGACGGGACGAATTCACATTGGGAGGAAGTAATTTCTGGGGTCCCTCAAGGTTCTATCTTGGGCCCCCTAATGTTCCTCATGCACATTAACGATATGCCAGAATGTGTTAGCGAACTATCAACTTTCGCCTTATTTGCTGACGATGCCAAATGTATGAGGAATATAAATAGCATCGATGATGGGAAATGAAATGAATTTTAATGTGAACAAATGCAAGCTCTTAAGAGTCACGAGAAAATGTAAGCCAATAACGGCTGAATATTTTTTGAATGGTTTGCTCTTAGAAATTGTAAAAACTATGAAAGACCTTGGGGTTGTTGTGTCATCTGACCTGTCGTGGTCAGAGCACACCAATGTTGCTGTGAGCAAGACAAACAGGATGCTAGGGCTCATCAAGAGAACATGTGGAGACAATATATCTATTAAAGCGAAAAGATCTTTATATATTGCTTTGGTTAGAAGTAACATCGAATACTCCTCACAATCCTGGGGCGTTCCAACAAAAAAATGTCTCCTGCACATTGAAGGCGTGCAACGGAGAGCCTCGAGGTTTATTCTAGGCTATCGAAACTGTAATGATCTCTGTTACAAAGAAAGACTCCTCCAACTTAAGCTTCTTCCCCTTTCTTATCGTAGGGAATTGAATGATGTCGTATATCTGGCAAAGTGTCATTTGGGCGATTTCGATGTCAATTTGAGTAAATTTATCACCTTTAAAAATGAGGACAGCCTTCGCATGAAAATGCCCAAGTTTCGTACCGAAACTTTCCACCATTCATATTATAATAGAATATATTATATTTTAAATCTGATTCCTCTCAATTTTTATCCTTTCTCATCAACTGCCAGTTTCAAACATAAACTCAAACATTACTATGGAAATCTTTTAAAAGAGAAATTTTTATCAGACAATTCATGCACATGGGTGAGTCAGTGTCACTGCCCAGCATGCCGAAAATCTTAACTATCATTATCATACATATAGCTTATCATTGTTTACGAAATCGACAATTTTTTATCCAAAACATGTATACATGTATTTAGTTTTGTATCTTAACTTCATATATATATTATATGTTTAGTCTCTGTATATAACATCGACTTTTTTTTACCCAAGCCATGTACCATAGTTGTATGTATTACCCATTTTGTATTTCATATTATTGTTATATTTGTTGTTATGGGAGTCACTATCTAATATAGGTGCTAATCACCTGTGTGATATCCCGGACTATCTGGTCAAATTCCAATAAATAAAAAAAATAAATAAATAAAAATGTAATCTTTGTTATCTGACATCACTATCAAGACAGCTATTTAGACAGCTATTTTTGCATTTTCTTGTACACCTTGATACTCACATATAGCTTGTAACGTTTTAACTACATGTATCTCGCTCTCTAAGGACAATAATAAGGGGAACAATGAAAGGTTCAGATAGCACTCCCTCCCTTCACACCGATCCATTTCCAGGCTGCGACACAAGCACATCTTGAGAGGACCAGATAGGTTCAATATCATGAAAAATCATCCTAAACACCCAGAACATTTTCGAAATATAAACAACGCTTTCAATCGAGAGCACAATGTAAGGAAATTTGACCAACCTTAATGATGATGTCATATGTTGTAAATTTGAACGGTTCCTAAGTCACAACAAATGAATAACTAAATGAACATAACCGTTTTTCGTGTACCGGGTATACTTGTATGTCAGTTTGGGAAATATATCCTATGGAATAGCTTATTTGTCGTCATTTGGAGATGAAACTGGATGAAAAATAATGAAAGTGGGCGTATTTTAGCAAACCCACCCTCTTCGATTGTAAATCTTCTATTTTATTAGGTCACATAAGCGTTCAACAAAGTTCATTCACCACAAACTATATTACGGTCATCACAACTATTACAGTCAATCGAAGTTATCTATGTCGAACTTCAACACACTTAAACGTGATGCGGTTCACATTATCACATACGAGTCAAATGCAGACATCATTGGCGTGGCATGTAGACGGATTTATGGAAGTATAGGACGTTCATTTCTGGAGGTTGAATTATCTTTAATTTCGGTATTATTCATAAAGTTAATAGAAGATATTAAATGAAAACAAATTTCGGGTCACCATACTCGTTATGGAATATAACAGCCATATGCGTGTGTATCATTGAATAGGCATAACGCTGAATACATAGGCAAATTTGGTTTTTCTCTTGCTTCGAGCTCATTAGATAAAATTTCCTCGGGTCAAATTTTCCCCTTTTTGCTATATAATACTAAACACATATAGTTTCCTTTGAATATGTAATAAAAACAGGGGGTCACCATGCTTTGTCAGAAAATAGTAGCGGCGTAACAGATAAAGTGAGCCCTTCCTGTCCCATGTCTAGGAGGAGGGGGAGGATGGGGAATCAGGGTCGGAGTGGGGAATATTCTTGAGAGTTCATCTATAAAGCATTTACACGTTTGCATTTTCATTGAAAGTGAATACGGATGAATTTTTGAGGGTACCACATTCATAATCTTCAAACTCATGAGCACTTTGTGCTCTCCAACCGTTGAATTTAAAATGCCAACTTTTTGGCCATGCCTACCCCTGTATCGAACGGCCAGTAATACGCTTAAATGATTTTGTTTCGTCAGATAGCAGTGATTTGTTTTTTTTGTTATCCTATTTTAAGATCACTTTTTACAGGAAATTCAGTTCGCTGTCAAAAATTATAAAAATCACCGTATTAGAGCCCCATATAGAAGCGCGTAGAATTGAACGTTCTATATCCCCTTAAAGCTTGTAAAATGAGTAATAAATTTGCGAATAGCGAATGATACATCTAAATATAGTCTCCATATTCTAGGTTCCGGAAGTGTTTACACAGTGCCGAAATCTATAATGTTCGTAGAATAAACGGACTACAGAATTGCGCTCTCATTTCCAGGATTCAAACTGCAATGTCAGTGAATATTAAATTTCTGTACCCCAAGGTTACGAAAGCAAACATACTGTGTGATGGCGAGGAATGACATATCCACTAAAAACAAAACAAACAAAGGTATATATTAGCAATATAAGCAGTCATAAATTCTGTTCAGTTCTGTTCCTGTCAATACCGTTCAGTAATATGTAGGTAAGCTCTTGGCACCACACGGTGTGAAGTTCTGACTGATGATGATCAGTGCTGTACAGTTACCGATAAGTTACTATCGATTAGTAAGGCCAGTCCTTGCACAAGCAAATAAATTGTCAAAAATTTGACATCCACACCAGCACACCATTTGGAGAACATTTCAATCTACCTAAACAAAAAGCGACTTCACGGTAACCGTTCTCATGACGAAAAACCAGCAAGGGAGAGAGAGAGATTCATCGTCCAGTTTGACTGTGTTGATTTAGGAGAATACGGCTTCTTCTCTAATTATATATATATATTATCTTTACTCGGTTACTTGATTAACCTCCCGTGTTGTGTTAGCCATCAGCGCTATCATTGGACTAAGCTATTGTTTTATGTCAGTATACACATTGTTCTGGCCTGTATGTGTGTGGGAAGTAGATTTTATATCTTCGAAAGTTCATGCCAAATAAATTAGTTAGTTTCAAAGGGGCTGCGCTTGTTGAATTTTTGCAGTTGATTTCCAGTTACTTAGCGATAACTACCGACGATTAGTATCCACTATAGTCGTAACTTTGTGGTAATGGTCATGTATTGCTCAGCAGTAACCACTCAGTAGTAGTGTAAGGGTAAATGGAGAATCTAGCCCCTCACTGCGCATGCGCGAATGAGGGGGAATGGGGCGGTCATGTGGCGGTGTGCGCAGGAGTGTTGTGCGCAGGTATGACGTCACTTCCGGTTGGGTTGAATGAGGCGTGACCTTGGGGGCATGTATTTCTCCGCGGTGATGCGGTCTGGTGGTGATGAGGTGTGCCTCCGCGGACCGAAAGTGGTCCCAAAAACCGTGGGTTTTCGTGGAAGTGTTCGGCAATCTGTAGGGACCGCTAGTGGACCGATGGGGTCGAGTGAGGTATCAAAGTGAAGCTTATGTGAAGGGACATCTGATGGGCTGGGTGTGGGGTTGAAATATCGGCATTCTGCGCATGCGCGGTGGCCCAAGGGTATGAAAATAGACGTTTTGGGGTCTAGGGGAGCCACTAATGGACCGATGGGGTCGAGTAAGGTATCAAAGTGAAGCATTCGTGAAGGGGCATCTAATGGGCTGGGTGTGGGGTTGAAATATCGGCATTCTGCGCATGCGCGGTGGTCAAAGGGTATGAAAATAGACGTGTTGGAGCTAGGGGAGCCCCTAATGGTCCAATGGGGTCATATGAGGTATCCATGTGAAGCATTCGTGAAGGGGCATCTGACTGGACTAGGGGCTCGGGCGTTGTCACCATTCTGCGCATGCGCGGTGGCCCAAGGGTATGAAAATAGACGTTTTGGGATCTAGGGGAGCCCCTAATGGGCCGATGGAGTTGTATGAGGTATCAATGTGAAGCCTATGTGAAGGGGCATCCAGTCATGGGTGGGTGCATGTAAAATTTTTCTTGAAAAAAAAAAAAACGGAACACGGACTTTATCGAAAAATCCAGCAAAATGTCTATATGGGGTATGGGGGGTATATAGATCGCCGGGCTTAACGGCGCTTGCCTATCAATAGAGTTATCTCCCCCTAGTTCCAGGGTGGGTGTATGTAAAAATTTTCCTGAAAAAATACGGAACACAGACTTTATCCTAAATTACGGGAAAATGCTTATATGGGGTATGGGGGGTATAGGACCATCCTGGGAAACCTACTTCTCGACATTTGCGGTATAGGTTGTGGGGTCTCGTTTTCTTAGTCTCGTCAAGACAAACATGATAGGAAGTGTCGCGGAGCGAATCGTTGAAATTTTTGAAAAAGTACGATACATCCCCATATAGTCCCATACTGGGGGTATAGGACCAATGTTTGCCCCCCTGGGAAACCTACTTCTAGACATTTGCGGTATGGTTGTTTGGATTTGTTTTCTTAGTCTCGTCAAGACAAACATGATAGGAAGTGTCCCGGCACGAAACGGTGAAATTTTTGAAAAAAGTCACCGATGCCTGGGTAGGCCCATAGGCCTATACTGCATGGCTATGGGTGTATAGGTCCATACGGGGTGGACGTGTTGGGATCTAGGTGGGCCACTAATGGTCCGGTGGGGTCGAGTGAGGTATCCATGTGAAGCTCTCATGCAGAAGCACTTGACTACACTAATGGTTCGTACGTTGTCAATAGTCTGCGCATGCGCAGCCTGGCCGTAGTATAGAAAGCAGGCATTTTTGGGTGTGTGTGTGGGTGTGTTTGGGTTAGAGATGGGCTATTCACGGTTCGAATGGGTCGTGTGAGGTATCCATGTGAAGCATTCGTGAAGGCGCATCTGATGGCGTGGATGTGGGGTAGACATAGGGTCATTCTGCGCATGCGCGGAAGACCAAGTGTATGGAAATAGACGTGTTGGGGTCTAGGTAGGCCCCTCATGGGCCTATTGTGTCGAGTGCGGTATCCATGTGAATCCTAGGTGGGGGAGCATCCACCTGGACTAACATTCACGTGGTTTGGTGGGTCTGCGCAAGTGTATGACGTCACTGCCGGTTTGGGTGAATGGGGCGTGACCTTTGGACATGTCTAGACTTGTCTGTGTCTCTCCGTGTCATGTACTGGGGTTTTCCCCTATAATGGCGTTCACGTGGTTTGGTGGGTCTGCGCAAGTGTGTGTGACGTCACTTCCGGTTTTTCAGAATGCTCAAACACTACCTCCAACTTTCCCGGCCCGCACCCTGGCCTGCCCCGGCCGCAGCGCGCGCGCGCGGGTTCTCCGGAAGTGCGTGGATGCATGTCCGGTCAAAAGGTCAAAGGTCACATCCAGGTCAAACGGTCCAATGTCCAATGAGACAATGTTGCGGCATCGATATATACAGAGCTTGAGCACAAAAAGGGGATTCTAGATGAACCTGGGAAAGATGGGCAGTTCCATTTGGACCAATCAGCGGTCGAGAAAAATAGCCAATCAGCGGTCGAGAAAAAGAACCAATGGACGGGTACTAGGTACACGTCTACAACCTACATC
Organism: Hanleya hanleyi; assembly: GCA_036873755.1. NCBI lineage: Eukaryota > Metazoa > Mollusca > Polyplacophora > Lepidopleurida > Hanleyidae > Hanleya > Hanleya hanleyi. The sequence goes on along the minus strand of JAVTVY010004137.1, from coordinate 29,252 downwards.
CGGGTACTGGGATGCTTTCGCCTACGTCCGCGCCTACATCCGGGTTCTTCTCAACATCCGGGTTTCGCAGTGGGTTTTTTCCGTCTTCCATCTGGGTACTGTGATTTTACATCCGGGTTCTCATCTTACATCCGGGTTTTTCCATATTTAAAAATACATAGAACTTATAGTAATAAACTTAATCTATACGTGTTGGACGAGTCTTCACTCACCGTCTTCCTTTACACGCACCCCAATGAAATGCCCGCTCCAAACCGAGACCAAAACACGTACTTGGTCTGTGGGCTGATTTCATTGGCTCTCTATTTTACTATAGTGCTCTTGCATTCTAACATTGATGGGTTACATTTTTGGCCCCATCCTACACCACTGATTTCAGTTTGACTGAATCTCCACATTGGGCATTTATGCATTATGAATAAAACACCCAAGACAGGGTTTTTTGGTGAGATCTCATTTTTGTTATTCAATGAACAACAACAACGTGAGAACAACCACGTGAAAACTGAAGCCCAAAACAGGGGGCTTATACATTGAAAGGACTAAAGCCCAGAACAGGGGGCTTGTACATTGAAAGAACTGAAGCCCAGAACAGGGGGCTTGTAAACTTAAGCCCAGAATAGCGGGCGTGTGTACATTGAAAGAACTTAAGCCCAGACTCCGAATGCATCGTGTGGGGTGTCATTTTGTAGCTCTCGGGGTGTAGACCCCGATTTGTGGACTGTCCACGTCATCTGTGATGTCATGGGTGACGTCATCAGGACGAGTAGTAGCGCAAATGAGCATTTTGCGACAGTGAAGGAAGGTATTTATTTATTCAATGAACAACAACAACGTGAGAACAACCACGTGAAAACTGAAGCCCAGAACAGGGGGCTTGTACATTGAAAGGACTAGAGCCCAGAACAGGGGGCTTGTACATTGAAAGAACTGAAGCACAGAACAGGGGGCTTGTAAACTTAAGCCCAGAACAGCGGGCGTGTGTACATTGAAAGAACTTAAGCCCAGACTCCGAATGCATCGTGTGGGGTGTCATTTTGTAGCTCTCGCGGTGTAGACCCCGATTTGTGGACTGTCCACGTCATCAGGACGAGTAGCAGCGCAAATGAGCATTTTGGGACACTGAAGGAAGGTATTTGGAGTGGAGAGGGGCCATCCTTGGTCCGAATGCGTCGTGGGAAGTGTCATCTTGCAGTTCTCGGGATGTAGACTCCATTTAAGGGATGTCCACAGCATATGTGACGTCACCAGTGACGTCATCAGTACGAGTAGTAGCGAAAGAACTTTTTATAATTGGCTCAGTGCCAATTTTCCCCACGATTTCAGGGATATCCACAGCATCTGTGACGTCATTGGTGACGTCATCAGGACGAGTAGTAGCGAAAGTGAGCATTTTGAGTCAGTGAAGGAAGGTATTTGGTCTAGAGATGGACCATCCATATCTGTCATGCATTATACCATATCTTTGCTGTATTATACCATATCTGTCTCGCATCATACCAAATCTGTGCTGTATTATACCACATGAGTAACAACAAGTTCAGCAATGTTCATACAGTTTATTATCCCCAATGTTACATCATACCCAGACTGGGGGAGCCGCCCTGGGTATGTTTAGTATGTTCACAGCAAAACAAATTGAAATATCAAACACCATGTTTTATTATTTAACGCACCGTCACATTAGGTACAAGTGCTTACTGAGCTCAAGTCAACGACCAGCATGTAGACATATAGAGTCTGTACGGCATGTTATGGTATTCATCAGTGCACGGGTGACGCGTTCAACCGATGGGTTGGTCGGTCAGCTTGATCACGAAAAAGGTAACATTGGTGACCCTCTCCACTCTCCACTTAGTATTGGGGCGTTGTTGTTGGGCCCATTCCAAGGGATCCACGGTGTCCAGTTTCTCCAGCATCGTCTCTAGCGACGCCCGGTTAATGATGGTAAACAGTTGGTCAAATACCCGGATGTTACTGCTCGGGTAAAAATATCGGGCTTGGTCTGTGTCCTTATGCTGCAGCACATAACCAAACGCCAGATTCAACTTGAAGGCCGTAGTTTGATCGTTGAAGATGGCTTCCACGTAACTGCGTAGACGGGCGAGGTCGGTCAGTCGGAAATTGTAGATATCTTGAATAGGGCGATGACGGTGGAAACAGTGCCGTATCATGGTCCAATGGCGCCGATAGATGTCACTCATTGGATGACTCGAAACCGTAACGCTGGGGTCCGGCTGCCTATCCATCCCCTCCTGGACTGTAGGTATAGGCGGGCTCTTCGTCATCGCATCACCAGTGGCGTTCGTCTCCCCGGGTTCATCTTCACTGGGTCTGAACTTCCGCGGCTCCTCTTTAGTGGAAAGTTGTCGCCCAAACCGCAGAGACGGGGCATGAATCAAACGTTGGTGCTGTCTTAATCGACTGGGTCGTTTGAAGAGTCGACCACAATCGTTACATTGTACCGTCGCACCCTCGTGGAGTGCCCTCTCATGGCGCAGTAAATTATCCTCCCGATTGAATGACCGTGCGCAGATTATACAAGTATACCGTGTATCGTTGTGGGTGGAGGCCTCGTGACGTCGTAAATGTTCTAGACGAGTAAACTGCTTCTGGCAAGTTGTGCAAGTGAACATCTTGGTGGTTGACAGAGTGTCTGATGAAACGGCCAGGCCGCTTCTCATTTATAGTACGCTAGCTGGTGATCTATTTTTAGCACACTCAGTTCAACTACCCCAAGTCGAGGACCGGACATATAGAGTATGTACTGCATGTTATGGTATTCATCAGTGCATGGGTGACACATTCAGCCGATGGCGGTGGTCGGTCAGCTTGGTAACGAAAAACGTGACATTGGTCATCCTCTCTACGACCCATTGTGTTGGGGCGTTGTTGTTGGGCCCATTCCAAGGGATCCACGGTGTCCAGTTTCTCCAGCATTGCCTCTAGCGACGCCCGGTTAATGATGGTAAACGGTTGGTCAAATACCCGGATGTTACTGCTCGGGTAAAAATATCGGGCTTGGTCTGTGTCCTTATGCTGCAGCACATAACCAAACGCCAGATTAAACTTGAAGGCCGTAGTTTGGTCGTTGAAGATGGCTTCCACGTAGCTGCGTAGGCGGGCGAGGTTGGTCAGTCGGAAATTGTAGATATCTTGAATGGGGCGATGACGGTAGAAACAGTGCCGGATCATGGGCCAATGGCGCCGATAGATGTCACTCACTGGATGGTGTTCGTGTAAGAGATCGTTAGGAACATTTATGGGTTCGTCCACAAAGTGTACTCTGCTCTCCTCGTCGTACAAAACCTGGCCCAATGTCTTGTTGTCGGAATTTGACTGTTGAATTAGGGCGACATCATCATCAACCCTCGTGCGATGGGTGGGAGTTCCCGCTGTCTCGATACTGGTGCCTACGGACTCTTCTACCTGCAAACGTGGCTGCAGAACAGGGTGTCGTGTGCGTTGGTGTCGCAGCAACTGACTGGTCAGTTTGAAAATCCGACCGCATTCCTCGCATGGACGCTTGGGTACTTCATGGCGTGCACGTGTGTGACGCTGTAAATGATCCGGGCGCTGAAACGACAGTGTACATATCGTACAGCTATGCCGGGCGGTTCCTTCCTGCTTGGTAGCCTTATGGCGGCGCAAGTCGTGCAGACGAGTGAATGATTTCGAGCACGTAGTACAAGTGAACATCTTGGTGGTTGACAGAGTGTCTGATGAAACGGCCAGGCCGCTTCCCTTTTATAGCACGCTATGCCCGTTAGATGCATTCTCAGCTGCTCTTGTCCAATCAGAAGTCGGCATTTCAGGAAGTTCTATCTTCGACCATGTTCGCTCTGAACCGTTTGTTCTAATCGTTATCGGGCAGGCCAGGATTCCGTTGAGGCAACATATCCACAGATACTTGTTTGCGCATTCTGAGTATCTATCAGTGCATGGGTGAATACATTCAGGGGACTCTGGAGCTCGGAGCGCTGGAGCTCGGAGAGGCTTACACAACATCTTTGAGGCGTCCCCAACGCCCGTCTTAACGCATGGACGCACTAACGACGGTGAGTGAGTGAGTGAGTGAGTGAGTCTTCCGGTTCCGGCCACGTGACAGTAAACATCGAAAAACCCGGATGTAAGATGAGGACCCGGGTGTGAGATGAGGACCGGATGTAAAACCACAGTACCCAGGAAAGTGACCGTTGACTCTGCGCTACTCGGAAGTGACGCCATCGTACGCAGGCACACACACACACACACACCTGGTGCACCGGGCGTCAACGCCCGGTGGTGGTGGTGGGAACTCCTGTGTGGCAGAGCTCTTGGATCGGAGCTCTTGGAGCACAAAGCCTGTGGAGCTCAGATCTCGGAAGTGACATTTGCATACGACCTCTGTGAGGTCACTTCCGCTTCCGTTCACGGGACCGGACCTGACCTTTGACCCCGGCGCGCAAAGGTTTCCACCGCGGTGGAAACCTTTACACCGCGCGCGCCGGGGTCAAAGGTCAGTTCCGGTCACGTGAGCGGAAGTGACCTCACAGAGGTCGTATGCAAATGTCACTTCCGAGATCTGAGCTACACAGGCTTTGAGCTCCAAGAGCTCTGATCCAAGAGCTCTGCCACACGGGAGTTCCCACCACCACCACCGGGCGTTGACGCCCGGTGCAGCGGGTATGTGTGTGTGTGTGCCTGCGTACGATGGCGTCACTTCCGAGTAGCGCAGAGTCAAAGGTCACTTTCCTGGGAACTGTGGTTTTACATCCGGTTCTCATCCCACATCCGGGTCCTCATCTTACATCCGGGTGTTTCGATGTTTACTGTCACGTGACCGGAACCGGAACACTCACTCACTCACTCACTTACTCACTCACCGTCGTTAGTGCGTCCATGCGTTAAGACGGGCGTTGGGGACGCCTCAATATGTTGTGTAAGCCTCTCCGAGCTCCAGAGTCCCCTGAATGTATTCACCCATGCACTGATAGATACTCAGAATGCGCAAACAAGTATCTGTGGATATGTTGCCTCAACGGAATCCTGGCCTGCCCGATAACGATTAGAACAAAGAACTTTCTGAAATGCCGACTTCTGATTGGACAAGAGCAGCTGAGAATGCATCTAACGGGCATAGCGTGCTATAAAAGGGAAGCGGCCTGGCCGTTTCATCAGACACTCTGTCAACCACCAAGATGTTCACTTGTACTACGTGCTCGAAATCATTCACTCGTCTGCACGACTTGCGCCGCCATAAGGCTACCAAGCACGAAGGAACCGCCCGGCATAGCTGTACGATATGTACACTGTCGTTTCAGCGCCCGGATCATTTACAGCGTCACACACGTGCACGCCATGAAGTACCCAAGCGTCCATGCGAGGAATGCGGTCGGATTTTCAAACTGACCAGTCAGTTGCTGCGACACCAACGCACACGACACCCTGTTCTGCAGCCACGTTTGCAGGTAGAAGAGTCCGTAGGCACCAGTATCGAGACAGCGGGAACTCCCACCCATCGCACGAGGGTTGATGATGATGTCGCTCTAATTCAACAGTCAAATTTCGACAACAAGACATTGGGCCAGGTTTTGTACGACGAGGAGAGCAGAGTACACTTTGTGGACGAACCCATAAATGTTCCTAACGATCTCTTACACGAACACCATCCAGTGAGTGACATCTATCGGCGCCATTGGCCCATGATCCGGCACTGTTTCTACCGTCATCGCCCCATTCAAGATATCTACAATTTCCGACTGACCAACCTCGCCCGCCTACGCAGCTACGTGGAAGCCATCTTCAACGACCAAACTACGGCCTTCAAGTTGAATCTGGCGTTTGGTTATGTGCTGCAGCATAAGGACACAGACCAAGCAGCCCGATATTTTTACCCGAGCAGTAACATCCGGGTATTTGACCAACCGTTAACCGGGCGTCGCTAGAGGCAATGCTGGAGAAACTGGACACCGTGGATCCCTTGGAATGGGCCCAACAACAACGCCCCAACACACAATGGGTCGTAGAGAGGATGACCAATGTCACGTTTTTCGTTACCAAGCTGACCGACCACCGCCATCGGCTGAATGTGTCACCCATGCACTGATGAATACCATAACATGCAGTACATACTCTATATGTCCGGTCCTCGACTTGGGGTAGTTGAACTGAGTATGCTAAACATAGATCACCAGCTAGCGTACTATAAAAGGGAAGCGGCCTGGCCGTTTCATCAGACACTCTGTCAACCACCAAGATGTTCACTTGCACAACTTGCCAGAAGCAGTTTACTCGTCTAGAACATTTACGACGTCACGAGGCCTCCACCCACAACGATACACGGTATACTTGTATAATCTGCGCACGGTCATTCAATCGGGAGGATAATTTACTGCGCCATGAGAGGGCACTCCACGAGGGTGCGACGGTACAATGTAACGATTGTGGTCGACTCTTCAAACGACCCAGTCGATTAAGACAGCACCAACGTTTGATTCATGCCCCGTCTCTGCGGTTTGGGCGACAACTTTCCACTAAAGAGGAGCCGCGGAAGTTCAGACCCAGTGAAGATGAACCCGGGGAGACGAACGCCACTGGTGATGCGATGACGAAGAGCCCGCCTATACCCACAGTGCAGGAGGGGATGGATAGCCAGCCGGACCCCAGCGTTACGGTTTCGAGTCATACGCCTGACAACTTCGAACACTTTTTGGAAGATGCAGTGGATGCTCCTAGCGATCTGTTACAGGACGCCCATCCAGTGAGTGACATCTATCGGCGCCATTGGACCATGATACGGCACTGTTTCCACCGTCATCGCCCTATTCAAGATATCTACAATTTTCGACTGACCGACCTCGCCCGTCTAGGCAGCTACGTGGAAGCCATCTTCAATGACCAAGCAACGTCCTTAAAATTAAATCTGGCGTTTGGTTATGTGCTGCAGCATAAGGAGACAGATCAAGTCCGATACTTTTACCCGAGCAGTAACATCCGGGTATTTGACCAACCGTTTACCATCATTAACCGGGCGTCGCTAGAGACGATGCTGGAGAAACTGGAGACCGTGAATCCCTTGGAATGGGCCCAACAACAACGCCCCAATACTAAGTGGAGAGTGGAGAGGGTCACCAATGTTACGTTTTTCGTGATCAAGCTGACCGACCAACCCATCGATTGAACGCGTCACCCGTGCACTGATGAATACCATAACATGCCGTACAGACTCTATATGTCTACATGCTGGTCGTTGACTTGAGCTCAGTAATCACTTGTACCTAATGTGACGGTGCGTTAAATAATAAAACATGGTGTTTGATATTTCAATTTGTTTTGCTGTGAACATACTAAACATACCCAGCGCGGCTCCCCCAGTCTGGGTATGATGTAACATTGGGGATAATAAACTGTATGAACATTGCTGAACTTGTTGTTACTCATGTGGTATAATACAGCACAGATTTGGTATGATGCGAGACAGATATGGTATAATACAGCAAAGATATGGTATAATGCATGACAGATATGGATGGTCCATCTCTAGACCAAATACCTTCCTTCACTGACCCAAAATGCTCACTTTCGCTACTACTCGTCCTGATGACGTCACCAATGACGTCACAGATGCTGTGGATATCGCTGAAATCGTGGGGAAAATTGGCACTGAGCCAATTATAAAAAGTTCTTTCGCTACTACTCGTACTGATGACGTCACTGGTGACGTCACATATGCTGTGGACATCCATTAAATGGAGTCTACATCCCGAGAACTGCAAGATGACACTTCCCACGACGCATTCGGACCAAGGATGGCCCCTCTCCACTCCAAATACCTTCCTTCACTGTCCCAAAATGCTCATTTGCGCTACTACTCGTCCTGATGACGTCTCCCATGACATCACAGATGACGTGGACAGTCCACAAATCGGGGTCTACACCCCGAGAGCTACAAAATGACACCCCACACGATGCATTCGGAGTCTGGGCTTAAGTTCTTTCAATGTACACACGCCCGCTGTTCTGGGCTTAAGTTTACAAGCCCCCTGTTCTGGGCTTCAGTTCTTTCAATGTACAAGCCCCCTGTTCTGGGCTTTAGTCCTTTCAATGTACAAGCCCCCTGTTTTGGGCTTCAGTTTTCACGTGGTTGTTCTCACGTTGTTGTTGTTCATTGAATAAAAAAAATGAGATCTCACCAAAAAACCCTGTCTTGGGTGTTTTATTCATAATGCATAAATGCCCAATGTGGAGATTCAGTCAAACTGAAATCAGTGGTGTAGGATGGGGCCAAAAATGTAACCCACCAATGTTAGAATGCAAGAGCACTATAGTAAAATAGGGAGCCAATGAAATCAGCCCACAGACCAAGTACGTGTTTTGGTCTCGGTTTGGAGCGGGCATTTCATTGAGGTGCGTGTAAAGGAAGACGGTGAGTGAAGACTCGTCCAACACGTATAGATTAAGTTTATTACTATAAGTTCTATGTCTTTTTAAATATGGAAAAACCCGGATGTAAGATGAGAACCCGGATGTAAAACCACAGTACCCAGATGGAAGACGGAAAAAACCCACTGGGAAACCCGGATGTTGAGAAGAACCCGGATGTAGGCGCGGACGTAGGCGAAAGCATTCCCGTACCCGTATGTAGGTTGTAGACGTATACCTAGTACCCGTCCATTGGTTCTTTTTCTTGACCGCTGATTGGCTCTTTTTCTCGACCGCTGATTGGTCCAAATGGAACTGCCCATCTTTCCCAGGTTCATCTAGAATCCCCTTTTTGTGCTCAAGCTCTGTATATATCGATGCCGCAACATTGTCTCATTGGACATTGGACCGTTTGACCTGGATGTGACCTTTGACCTTTTGACCCGACATGCATCCGCGCACATCCGGAGAACCCGCGCGCGCGCGCTGCGGCCGGGGCAGGCCAGGTTGCGGGCCGGGAAAGTTGGAGGTAGTGTTTGAGCATTCTGAAAAACCGGAAGTGACGTCACACACACTTGCGCAGACCCACCAAATCACGTGAACGCCATTGCAGGGAAAAACCCCAGTACATGACACGGAGAGACACAGACAATTCTAGACATGTCCAAAGGTCACGCCCCATTCACCCAAACCGGAAGTGACGTCACACACTTGCGCAGACCCACCAAACCACGTGAATGTTAGTCCAGGTGGATGCTCCCCCACCTAGGATTCACATGGATACCGCACTCGACACAATAGGCCCATGAGGGGCCCACCTAGCCCCCAACACGTCTATTTCCATATTCTTGGTCTTCCGCGCATGCGCAGAATGACCCTATGTCTACCCCACATCCACGCCATCAGATGCGCCTTCACGAATGCTTCACATGGATACCTCACACGACCCATTCGAACCGTGAATAGCCCATCTCTAACCCAAACACACCCACACACACACCCAAAAATGGCTGCTTTCTATACTACGGCCAGGCTGCGCATGCGCAGACTATTGACAACGTACGAACCATTAGTGTAGTCAAGTGCTCCTGCATGAGAGCTTCACATGGATACCTCACTCGACCCCACCGGACCATTAGTGGCCCACCTAGATCCCAACACGTCCACCCCGTATGGACCTATACATCCATAGCCATGCAGTATAGGCCTATGGGCCTACCCAGGCCTCGGTGACTTTTTTCAAAAATTCCACCGTTTCGTGCCGGGACACTTCCTATCATGTTTGTCTTGACGAGACTAAGAAAAAAATCCAAACAACCATACCGCAAATGTGTAGAAGTAGATTTCCCAGGGGGGCAAACATTGGTCCTATACCCCCAGTATGGGACTATATGGGGCTGTATCGTACTTTTTCAAAAATTTCAACGATTCGCTCCGCGACACTTCCTATCATGTTTGTCTTGACGAGACTAAGAAAACGAGACCCCCACAACCTATACCGCAAATGTCGAGAAGTAGGTTTCCCAGGATGGTCCTATACCCCCCCATACCCCATATAGGCATTTTCCGTAATTTAGGATAAAGTCCGTGTTCCGTATTTTTGCAGGAAAATTTTTACATACACCCACCCTGGAACTAGGGGGAGATAACTCTATTGATAGGCAAGCCCCGTTAAGCCCGGCGACCTATATACCCCCCATACCCCATATAGGCATTTTCCCGGATTTTTCGATAAAGTCCGTGTTCCGTTTTTTTTTTCAGGAAAAAATTTACATGCACCCCCCATGACTGGATGCCCTTTCACATAGGCTTCACATTGATACCTCATACAACTCCATCGGCCCATTAGGGACTCCCCTAGATCTCCAAACGTCTATTTCCATACCCTTTGGCCACCGCGCATGCGCAGAATGGTGACAACGCCCGAGCCCCTAGTCCAGTCAGATGCCCCTTCACGAATGCTTCACATGGATACCTCATACGACCCCATCGGACCATTAGTGGCTCCCCTAGCTCCAAAACGTCTATTTTCATACCCTTTGACCACCGCGCATGCGCAGAATGCCGATATTTCAACCCCACACCCAGCCCATCAGATGCCCCTTCACGAATGCTTCACATTGATACCTCATACGACTCCATCGGCCCATTAGGGACTCCCCTAGCTCCAAAACGTCTATTTCCATACCCTTTGGCCACCGCGCATGCACAGAATGACGATATTTCAACCCCACACCCAGCCCATCAAATGCCCCTGCACGAATGCTTCACTTTGATACCTCACTCGACCCAATCGGTCCACTAGCGGTCCCTACAGATTGCCGAACACTTCCACGAAAACCCACGGTTTTGGGACTACTTTCGGTCCGCGGAGGCACACCGCATCACCGCCAGACCGCATCACCGCGGAGAAATACATGCCCCCAAGGTCACGCCCCATTCACCCCGACCGGAAGTGACGTCATACCTGCGCACAACACTCCTGCGCACACCGCCACATGACCGCCCCATTTCCCCTCATTCGCGCATGCGCAGTGAGGGGCTAGATTCTCCATTTACCCTTACACTACTACTCCACTCACTCCACTGATGTGTTTTTGCATGGATACCAGTGTGTACACACTTAGTAACTAACAGTGGAAGATTCAAAGATTCAGCACTGTAGGTGTACTGGGTTCCACAGGAATTATTTAGGTGAATATTAGCTTGTTCAACGCTTGTCATTTTCTGGAAGGTGCATTGAACATGTTATAAGAAACATTTCTGGTGAACACCCAATTTTGAAAGGACTCCTGGCATGATTATACAATCCGACCCTTTGCAGGGGCACTATATATATAAATCGCTAAAATTGCTCGATTTCACCAAGGCACAAATAGGATACGTAATATTCTGCCATTCTGTGAAAACTTGATCCTTTTCATCACTCTAATAGTTCCTGTTGGACACGCACTAGAATTGTACAACATTGGCACACTTACCTCTCCATGACCTTTGCTCACTACAAATGTGAATTGGCACTCTTATCAATCATCATTACATATAATTGATAACATAAATGTGTCCATGTCAATTTTTAGCATCGTGGAGACTTGATTTTCCAAGTGGAGAATATTGCTAATATGATCTTGTCGATATTTGCAGTTAATTTTACATTGGATTATGTTTTGCAGTTATTTCTTTATATTTGTGGGTATCGTATGGCGTTGGTTCATAACGTGTGTCTACTTTCGCTTAAATCGGGGCTAGGGGCCGTATGCACTCATGCACTTCAAGATCTCCACGGTGTTCAAATGAACAGTGGCAATCAAAGCCAGTGGCGTCAGTGGGGCCACCTACTTTTGATTTGGGGGCGGGGCAAAACACTTTGACCATGTCCCAACATAAACCTTACAAATACAGTGCCAGGACGTGTAGTGGTGTGTTATAGGCCAGTTTTTTTTCTGTTAAACCAGGAAGTCAAATGGAGTCAGGCATATTCTTCAATATCAATGCGTGTTTATGCGAAACAAATGTGAAAATTATGGTGGCCGATTAGGGACATCGCTAGGTATGTGGTTTGGTAACACGAAGGCAGGATGCGAAGCGCGAAGGCAGGATGCGAAGCGCGAAGTCCAAACACGAAGGCAGGATGCGAAGTGCGAAGGCAGGATGCGAAGTGCGAAGGCAGGATGCGAAGCGCGAAGGCAGGATGCGAAGCGCGAAGTCCAAACACGACTTCGCGCTTCGCACTTCGCGCTTCGCATCCTGCCTTCGTGTTTGACTTCGCGCTTCGCATCCTGCCTTCGTGTTTGACTTCGCGCTTCGCATCCTGCCTTCGTGTTTGCTTCGCACTTCGCGCTTCGCATCCTGCCTTCGACTTGTTTGGACTTCGACTTCGCGCTTCGCATCCTGCCTTCGCACTTCGCATCCTGGCTTCGTGTTTGGACTTCGCGCTTCGCATCCTGCCTTCGTGTTACCAAACCACATACCTGAAACAATGCAGCGATGTCCCTTATCGGCCACCATAGAAAATAGAACCACAAATCTATATACACTGAGAAACAATTGTGTTGAAGCCATTTTAGCACCAGAATTGTGTTAAAAATAACACCATTTGTGTAAAAATCGACACTAATTTGTGTTGAAATCATCATCAATTTTGTGTTGATATGTAGATTTGACACAACGTGGTGTTGATTCCCAACACAAACACAATATTTGTGTTTAAGTCATTTTAGCACATAATTGTGTTAAAAACAACACAATTTTTTCACAGTGTACATTGTGTTCAGATTTATTTCAAACGTGAAACAAACGTGAAAATAGAACCATAAATCTGCATACATTATACATTCGAATTTTATTTCCGGGAAAACGCTTAGAACGCATCTCCGGAGATCTGGGACTTCGGAGCTTCCGGGGCGTAGGCGGCCCCTGGACCCTCGCCTGTTGAGCTGTGTTGTGTGAATGAATCGTATCTGTAGGCATATTCAAGATGCATTTCTCTTTCAAGAACCAAAAGTCATCGTTTTGTATATTTTAAATATAACTATAGAAAGTCAAATGGATGCGGGCATGAGGTGCGATATTTTCAATATCGATTCGTGCTTACCATTACGAGAAAATCGTGAAAGTAGAACCATAAATATGCATGCGGCATGAGCAGTTTTATTTCCGGGAAAACGCTCAGAACGCATCTCGGGCGATCTAGGACCTCGGAGCTTCAGACTGTTGGGCTGTGATAGGGCGCCCCCCCCCCCCACACACTTTCAATTATGTTCCGACGCCACTGAAAGCGTGACTGGGATACATCATTCTCTAGATAACGACTTTACAACGAAAATCATGTGGATTAAGAATACTGATTAGCGATAGGATTTGATATTTTTGAAACATCATTGGAAACTGTTGACCGCTTCTCTCTTGCCTATGTTTGTGTATACTACGATTGTTGTTTTTTATTTGGTGCTAATGCTGTTATATGAACAAGGCATTTGGATGATGGACTGATTTGGATAACGTAATCATATTTTTGTCACGATCGGGAATCCCTCGTGTGAAACGCCTATAAATCACAAAATAAGCTGTTGATCATACTTAGACGGCTTATCATAAAAAAATATATGGATGTCATGTAACCAAGTTTTTCCGGAATAACAGAATAATATATTCTCTATTCGTTCATAAATGTTCGAGCGATTTCTGCGGTAAATTACTTTTTCAACAATGTTGTAGTCCATATCTCAATGGCAAATTATGAATACTATCTCGACATCTATTTTACATTGACAGGTCCAGAGAGGTCCCACTTTCCAGAAAACAGGTATTTCTCTTATGACTTCTGACAGGTTATGAAACAAAATGTAAATCAGTTAATTATGAATGCTTTTTTAGGACTCATAATGACAATGCAGTCACGTTATGAACAGATATCTCTCCTTACAAAGGTGCATAACTTCCGTGCATACATGTAATCACATTCCGTCTGAAAGACATTTCAACTTATTTAAATTATACAAATCATTAAAAAATTCAATTAAATGCTATTAACCATTGTTATATTTCAGGTCGTGTCCCATATATTGCAAGTCGTGTACAGATATCTACTGTTGCATGATGTTTCTACTTCTTATAGCCGGAATGGTGGTCTGCTCTGTACTGGGTAAGCTTTTATAGTAAATTAATCATCTGTCTGAGCTGAAAACATTAATGGCAATGTTCCCTTTACAAATCGCAAGCAAGATATGAAGCTGGTCTTCGTTTAACAAATAAAATAAGTTTAGTGTCTCTATGGAGTACGTCTTTGTGGAATTAATACCGTGATAACGAAACATTACATGCAAGTCTGTTTCATGTTACTTTTGGCTAAATGAGGCAATGATGTTAATTTCGTCAACACGGTTTTGTTGTCGATGTTCAAAGCTAATAGTCGAGTACCCTTGTAGTACCCTATTTCTTCTAATTATTCAGACGGCAAAACTTAACTTCGGGCTTCTGTGGAGAGAAATTCTTCTAACATTCTACAAATATCATTTGCTGTATATTCAGTTCTTGGGGTGAATAACCTATTTATGTCACAGTATTTAGCCTCAGTTGATATAAAGATGTATTTTTTCCTGCTTCAGTCTAAAAATTATATTCGAAAAATTAGAAGAAATAGGGTAGTTCTGGTAATATATCATATATTGCAGGCATTCTCAACAGTCTAGGTTTCTGCTCTCTAGGAAGAAACGAGGTTGACGTCATTTATATTTTGATGGATTTTGGGATATTTTGGTACCAGTAGTTACCAAGATCTTCCGATTATGAATGAGAATCAATGTCTATTGAATATCTTGTCACATTTTCAAATAATTATTCAACAACGTATTTTTTCTATCGACTGTATCGGTTAAACACATACTGGGCTCGAAATGTTCAAACCAGGGGAGACAACTGCACATTGGGGTATTTTCCACCACGGCGGATCACATTATCTCCCATGACGAACAAACAAAACAAATTGATGTAAACAATCTATTGTGATCAGATCACGAAAATCGCTAATCCATACGTGTATCAATTTCGAGAACCATCCCGTCAGCCTGTGAAAAATGAACTAAATAATGAGACCATTTATTAGAGCTTTTTTATATCGTTGGTATTTTTATATAATTTGATACATGTATGTAGTTTTTTTCTCTCCGTATAATATGAGATGTTCGTTTCATGAAAAGTTAGAGACCAAAAATCTATAGACCAAAGCCCGAGGTATATATGTTGAGGCATATTCTCCCACCCCCTATCTTTAATATATTTTTCAACTATATATTCTCATTTCTTTGATGTGAATTTGTTATTCGTGTGTTTTTGTTCTGAACGCGAGGTTTTCGGATGAGATCGTGTCTTTCCCCCATTGCGAGATCCCCGACTCACCGTCACTATATTCATACAAGTTAATCCAGTTCAGAGCTAAAATTCCGACCCAGGTATCATTTCAAACAAATATTGTGCTGTATATGTGAAATCAACGATACATTTTATTAGACTTCCCCTATGCATGCGTTTTTGTTCTGATCACGACAGTATATCG
The DNA here is from genome assembly GCA_036873755.1 of Hanleya hanleyi. NCBI lineage: Eukaryota > Metazoa > Mollusca > Polyplacophora > Lepidopleurida > Hanleyidae > Hanleya > Hanleya hanleyi. The sequence goes on along the minus strand of JAVTVY010004137.1, from coordinate 13,795 downwards.
GATGATAGTCGGGTGTTTCTCCCGACGCGACTCGGTATACAGCTCTCTCTTCGTTTAGAACTGTCCTTAATGCAATAACGCCCATGGACAGAAAGGACCGATCCCACTGCAGGGAACGGTCCATACGGATCGGTCATTTTTAGACGTGGGGCCGGTCCAACGCTGTGAACTGCGTACACGGTCTGTTTTTCACGCGGAAATGCAAATAGAGCGGTCCAAATTATGACATGCTCCCTAATTTTGTTACTCTTAAAAAAACACATTTTCTATGCTTTCAAAATGATTACCAATTCACGAGGTCTACAAACATATTGTTTGCATATTCTTGCTCATCAGGTCCTATTTTATATATCTAGTTACTTTCCCCGTCGAATTTCGTTAATTTTAAAGAATTACAGGAACAAAAACAACAACAACAACAACAACAACAACAACATCATCCGAACGCATGGCACGATCATACGTAGAAACTTCTGCTCTTAGCCGTGCGGTAACGGCTGCTATCTGAGTGTATTAGGGCGTTTCCCGAATCGTCACATCCGATTGGCCCCGTTACATCCGACAATTCATAAAACGAAGACACACCTCCAGAAAGCGATCGATTGAAATGATTTCTTGGTGGGCCTCGAAGTGCCCCCATGACAAAATAAAATGCATACAATTTTCCTGCGAACTGCCGCCGATTTAATTTTTTTCAAATATGTTAGACCGTTTGTAATATGATTTTCCCTAAAAAAAACAAAGAAGCATGCTCCATTAGAGTGAGAAATCAAATAGCTGATTCGCACTACTTCAGTTTGGGCTCGCGTAGAATCTCACGTTATTGCGCCTCGAGCGCTCAATTGAAATTGACATGTCGCATGTTTGGGATTCTCAGGTCAAAATATTTGAATACGAATAATTTCATTGGATCGTTTAAATGGAGCGGTCGTGTGACTTGATGGTTGAGGAAGCTGACGTCGGGCGAAATACACGGAGAATGAAGTCAATGAGCTAAGGGTAGTGTTAAGTGAAACGTGAAATGCCCTTAGTAAGCTAAGATGCAACAACAAGGGAACATTCTATACTGATTGTCAATTCGAAATGGCCAACGTTAAACAGAATAACTTGTCTTGATCAAATTTACAATGACTTGGACCGTGAATCACGCATGCCAAATTTCAGGGCATTCCATCCAGCCGTTTTGGAGTAAAGGATTTTATATGAGACTTTGCCCGCCAAAGCGTTAAACCAAACAACTGCATTGGCTTTCAGTTCAACAAAATATGACCTTTTCCTTTACAGTGTAGTAGACTAGAAGTCTATACCTACCAGGGTTCAAACTAACTTTTGCAAAATTTGTGAAGATTTTAACAAAATTCAAGATGGCAGCCAAACTGCGTGACCTGGAATCCTTTTCCCCATTGAAAAGGATAATTTTCAATGAGAACGATTATGACGGATGATTGGGGGTTCAGTTTCGTTAAGTCACCACATTGTGACTACGGCAAATCAGAATGGGTGTTTAGATCATTTTCGACAGAGCGAATGACTGTCAAGAGTGTATGCATACTAACACATATATACGGGCCGGTCATGTCCCACGCGCAATACTATTTAAAGCAGAGACTGAAATAGCACGCATCCGCACTTCCAGATATTAATATACATATGGGATTAACAATTAACGAAGCCATGGCTTGTTTATATCCTTATTTTAATTCTAAATGGCAGGAATGCTTGGATAATTCAGAGAAGGGGCGTTTTTACTACCAGTGCGCCTCTCTGAAATTACCAAATCGCCAGGCTGAAGTACTTGTTTTTAGACTTCTTGTCGGGCATATTCCCTTGAATTCTTACCTTTATAGATGTAAATTACATCCCACTTGAGTGTGTGATGCGTGCGATGTAGAAGAAAGCATCAGCCATTATTTACTTTCATGTACACGATTTAATAATCAGAGACTTAATTTTTTTATGAACTTATTCGTGCTGGTGTATTTAATCATACCATGGAATCCATCTTAAAACCTCAAAATAACCGCGATAAAGTATTTTAGGCTATTTATAGGTTTATGCTGCGCACACGCAGATTTTAATTTAATTTATATTGATTTATTATTCTGTTATACATTTCATTATCTAGTCTAGGGGAGTTAACATTACATTTGTTATCTCCCCTTCCACACTGCAATTATTTATAATTATATTGGTTAATTAATAGTACATGCATATTACAAGTTGTGAATAATAAAATTCTAGAATAATTTAACATATATTTTCTTAATTGTGGTTAAGAAATTATAATAATATTTCTGCTCTGTTAAAGAGTTTTGTTTTAAATGATGTCTTTGGTTGTTCTGGTTGGACATTGGTGTCTGAGGATACCATGTGAGGTCCTCATTCACGGTGTTCACCAGGATGAGTATAGATATTATGTCAAATCTCGTTTTTACTCACCACCTACTCATATCTGAGTTTATTTTTAGGTTAAACAAAATATGCATGTACTATATTGGCCTTTTTAACTCAGTTTTTTATTTTTTATAGACATGGTCGTTGGGATTTTATTATTATTAAATTAAGTTTCCCTTTATGTCTCTAACCTCGCCATGTCATTAAATAACGCATTTGGAGTTTGTTTTTTCTGCATGTTTTTTAATCATTACAATTCCGTACAGTATGATGTTTTAAATCAATATTTATGTTGCACATCAAACTCAATGCAACGATCTGGCGCGCAAAATTTGGCAAGGCTTTGGTGTAAGACCTCCCATTGAAAAGGTAATACCCTGGACAAAAGACTGACAATACAACTTGCAGCAGATCCTTTGTCAATTATATTTACACCAAATTGTTGCCCAAAATTTTATCAAATTGAAAGCCCCGCCTAAATTAACAAGCGCTGGATGAGCGCAAAGACCTCCGTCGAGGCAACAGGGTCCGTAGCGTAATACATCACTGAATAACATACGGCCGGATGCCAAGCTCAATTTTGCATTTGTTGGACGTTAGCTTCATCAATGGTAATTAATCTGGGATTGAGGGTTCCTCACTAGCATGTCCAGACAGGGATGTGAAAGTCACATTCCCAGCAAATAATTTTTGTTTGATTTGACGTGCTTGAAATATTGGGGTATGGAATAGAGTATATTGATGGAAAACCTGGAAAAGTGCTTGAGACATTAGGCCCCATCCCACCCTCACCTCCCCCTGAGAGGATCCCCTCACCCAAATCGACACGTTAGCGGCAGAAATGAGACACCGTGTGCCTAGTTGTTGTACCAACTTGCTTGTGATTTTGTGCTATAGGCCTAACACATCAACACTTCATATTTTGTATGTGTACAGTATAGCATCATCACTGATGAGAGAATGCTCTTCAAAACACACCTGATTTTACCGACACTTCGTTCTGATCTGTCTCAACATCATATGATGAGGATTCAATGCGCTCGGTATAATTTTGTATACTGGTGTTACAGGTCACCTTCACATTGAATGGTGATGACTGATGAGAATATTGCCCCTATGGAACAAATGACTGAATTCCACGCAGCAAATAAAAAGTTCATGTTAATCATAAACAACATACAATTAGTAATACTATCAAATAATTATGTTTATACCTTGTCGACATCAATATATTACAGGTAATATCATGACTGAATCATGGTAACATACATGTATATTCATGGGTATTTTTGTCTACAATAAACTGAAGAAGACCCATGCTGTTTATTATATTATGTTTTAAAACTTCACTTGCTAATCTTGATTATGTTGCTTATTGTGAAAATAAATGAAGTTATGAAATCTAGTATGATTGTTCATTGATCTCAAATTAGAAATATCTTCAGCAGCTAAAGTTAAGTCAATCATAACAATATATAACGCCATGGTATTGTTGTAATATTACCCAGGTATTGATCTTTGAATAAGAATGTAATGAGATACATATACCTGTTCTTTGTGTTATTATGTATGCAGTTCATTCTGTATGTATTTTATGCATGTACATGTAGCAGAATTGGAATTAAAATTTGAAATGAAGTCTGTTTCTAGAAGCTAAATCATTTTAGACACACATTCAAGTCCTTACCTGGTCAAGGGAGATAATTTTCACTTTTGATGATGTTTGTGAAGCATGCAGCAGGACTTCAACTTCCAAGGATATTATCCACACAGTCCCATTCTACATGATATTTTTGCCATAGCACCGATAAACTAGGTCCCTTCATTTATGTTTTCTTGATCCAGGAGCTATTGGGAGCTGCAGGCTTTGTAAAAGTTAGATCCAATTATTCTCAGTGAAGCAATGAAATCCGGCATGGTTGTTTTAAGTTAGAATTTGGCATCCTTGGAAATGTCTGACCGATTCACACATGTATCACTCGGCAGGTGGTCATTACATGTGTAATGTTTATTTCCTTAGGAATCAACTGATATCCAATGGGGTGGAGGGCGAGCAAATCACTGGCTCTGAACTAGGTCATCAGTTAGTGTGTCCTCGAATAGGAACGATCGATACCCATATGAGCGTGGGTGAGATGGGAAAGCATGTTTACGCCGTTTGCTCTTTGTGATACAACTCCAGCCATAAAGTTAGAAAATGTCATATGTATCTTTTAAAATTATTTCCTCGAATGAAACATAACAATCTACATCGAAGAGATGAATCAAATGATTTGAAACTTAATTTCATTGTGTAACAGTGAGAAGAAAATTAATTGTATAAACATTCCAAGCCTCACTGAACACAAGCCGCACCATATTTGATATGAATATAACGCGCGTACATTAGCTCGCTTGGACGTCGCTTAGTTAAATATGGACAGACACGCAAAAATCTCAAAATTTTCAAAAGCTACAAAAATGCCCTCAGCTTGTACAGAGTAAGTAAAAATACTTATGTACAACTTGATGTTTAGAAATGACTGTGTTGAGCGGTTCTATTCCCAACTTCTCTTTTATTCTATGTCATAGAGGACAGGGTTTGGTAGATAATTAAAAACTGTATTAACTCGGCTTCACATTTTAGAGAATGACTTTAATTGAGCCTTAGAAGATGAAAGAGAAATACACTTATAAAAAGATCTATTTAAAAAAATATCTGTATATATGTTTGTATTAATTTCCATAATTTATTGAAAAAAACTATACGTAGACTTCGACCACCGAATATAACACAGGCCAGGCAACTGTGAGAACCAGTGAAAGATACCCATCGAGATGAGCGGATTTGCAGATAAACAACAACAACAAAATTGAACTTTGTGCCTCACGAGGCCCTTCTCCATAGAGTGCATGCCAGTTATTTTTCTAGACTACAACAGCAACTGTTTTTGCCTGTATCACAGTCCGAGCTTCCGATTACCCTTGAACCTTACCCAGACGACGGATAATTTTTGACAGATTGTCTGGCTAGGTTGTTGATCGGATTCACAGATAACGATTGAAGCATGGGAAGATATATTTTTCCAGTCGCTATCTCCCCCCCCCCCCAACTCAAAAAAAAAAAGAAAAGAAAAAGCCGGGAGAGTTCTTCGGAGTTTTACGTTTTTGACCTCTGACTTTGAATTTGACTTCTCACTTCCGACTCGCATCCTGGTGAATGACACTCGTCCTTTATCTTTTTGCCGATTCAGAGATTCTCGTGGAAGTTTCCAATTATACTATCCGGAATGCGAGTTTTTCTTTCGCGAAAATTTACTTTTTATGAAAGCGCAGGTTTGTCTTCGTCGCATACCGATAGGGCTTAGGATGGAGCTGTCCTTCGCCAGCGTCTGGTGAAGGACAGCTCCAGCCAAAGCTTGATGGATAGGGCTTAGGATGGAGCTGTCCTTCGCCAGACGCTTTTTGTCCACCGTGAGACGGAGACTATCGTGTGTCCGTCTGGGGACGGCTGTGTTAAAATGTTGTATTTGTTCAAATACGAATGTGGATTTTGGACATAACAGTTCTCTCGTGAATAAAATGCACGATTACATGAAAGTCTTCAATATTCCACCATCCAAGAGATGACAGTCCTGGAGAATGACAGACTCATGGAATTATAGCCCTCAGGAATGATAGTCCCAGGTAATGAGCCTTGTTTCAATATCCCGGTAGGTCCATCCTATAAATCATAGTCCACATGAATTACACCCTAGGAATTACAAGCGTCTAGTCCGTCATTCATAATCCAGCCGTCGTCCATTAGAGAATATCAGCGTCCATAATCCAAAGACCTATTCCATTTTCCACATAACAGTCCCCAGGAATGACAGTCCGCAGGAATGACACTCCCCAGGAATTACAGTCCCCACGAATGGTAGCCCCAGAAATAAGTCCTCACGATTAATTGTACCCAGGAAGGACAGTTTCCTGGAATTATAGTCCCCAGGAATAATAGTCCCAAGAAATAACAGTCTTCAGGTTTGACAGTCTTCGGGTATGGCAGTCTCCAGGAATGAAAATCCCCAGGAATTATAGTCCCCAGGAATAATGGTCCCCAGGAATGACAGTCCCCAGGAATGGTAGCTCAGGAATGACCGTACCTAGGAATGATAGTTCCCGGATGACAGCCCCCTGGAATTATGGTTTCCAGGAACAATAGTCCCCCGGAATGACACCCGCAAGGTATGATAATGTCCATTAATGAAAGTCCCCGGCATTATAGTCCCAAGGAGTCCACAGGAAGTATAGTCCCAATGAATGGTAATCCCCAGGAGCCATACTCCCCAGGAATTTTAGTCCCCAAACACCTAAGATATAAGCAGAAAACTAAGCGTCTGGGGAAGGACATGCTATCTTCACGTTGTCGCATACGCCGGTGGGTGGCTTGTATAGGTTCATTTCGTATCTAGGGGCTTGGAACAACCAAAGGAACGACTCACATAAGATCGTCTAGCATTTACTCTCAAGCAATATATGTCTAAACATCTTAAACATGAGTTAAACACTAGGCGTCTGGAAAAGGGCATGCTTTCTCCGTGTCGTGTCACACGTGAGTTAGGAACTTGTGTAGAATAATTGTGTATTTAAAGGCTTGGAACAACTGAGAGAACGATTTACATAAGACCCATTGGCATTTAATATGCAGCAGTATCCAAGCACCTAAATTATAAGTTACAAACTAGGCGTCTGGGGAAGGACATTCTTTCTCCGTGTCGTCTCATAAGTGAGCTAGTGAGCTAGTATAGGTTCATTTTATATCTTGGGGCTTGGAACATCCAAGGGAACGATTCACATAAGATAAGCTAGCATTTACTCACCAGCAATATATCTCCAAACACCTAAACTAGAAGTTACAAACTAGGCGTCTGGGGAAGGACATGTTTTCTTCCTGTCGCCTCGTGCGTGAGTTAGTGACTGGTGTACGTTTTTGTGCATCTAGAGGCTTGGAACAACCAACAAAACGATTCACTTAAGATCAGCAAGCCTTTACTGTCCAGCAAAATATGTCCAAACACCTAAAACGTAAGCTAAAAACTAAGCGTCTGGGGAAGGACATGCTTTCTCCTTGTCGTCTCATAAGTGAGTTAGTGACTTGTATAAACCTATTGTGTATCTAGAGGCTTGGAACAACCAACAAAACGATTCACGTGAGATCACCAAGACTTTACTGTCCAGCAAAATATGTCCAAACACCTAAAATATAAGCTAAAAACTAAGCGTCTGGGGAAGGACATGCTTTCTCCTTGTCGTCTCATAAGTGAGTTAGTGACTTGTATACACCTACTGTGTATCTAGAGGCTTGGAACAACCAACAGAACGATTCACGTAAGATCACCAAGCCTTTACTGTCCAGCAAAATATGTCCAAACACCTAAAATATAAGCTAAAAACTAAGCGTCTGGGGAAGGACATGCTTTCTCTTTGTCGTCTCATAAGTGGGTTAGTGACTTGTACAGACCTATTGTGTATCTAGAGGCTTGGAACAACCAACAAAACGATTCACGTAAGATCACCAAGCCTTAAATGTCCAGCAAAATATGTCCAAACACCTAAAATATAAGGTAAAAACTAAGCGTCTGGGGGAGGACATGCTTTCTCCTTGTCGTCTCATAAGTGAGATAGTGACTTGTATAGACCTATTGTGTATCTAGGGGCTTGAAACAACCGAGGAAACGATTTTCATATGATCAACTATCATTTCCTCTCCAGCAATATATCTCCAAACACCTTAACCGTGAGTTACAAACTAGGCGTCTGGGGAAGGACATGCCTTCGCCGTTTCGTTTCATACAAGAGTTACTAACTTGTATAGAGTTATTTTGTATCTAAGAGTATTGGAACAACCAACAGAACGATTCACATAAGATCACCTAGTATTTACTCCCCAGCAATGTATCTCCAAACACCTAAACTAGAAGTTACAAACAAGGCGTCTGGGGAAGGACATGTGTTCTCCGTGTCGTCGCATACGCGAGTTACTAACTTGTATAGATTAATTGTGTATCTAGAGGCTCGGAACAACAAATAGAACGATTCACATAAGACCACCGATCATTTACTCTCAAGCAATATATCTCCAAACGCCTAAAATATAAGTTACAAACTAGGCGTCTGGGGAAGGACATTCTTCCTCCGTGTCGTCTCATAAGTGAGCTAGTGACTTGTATAGGTGCATTTTATATCTAGAGGCTTGGAACATCCAAGGGAACGATTCACATCAGATAATCCAGCATTTACTCCCCAGCAATATATCTCCAAACACCTAAACTAGAAGTTACAAACTAGGCGTCTGGAGAAGGACATGTTTTCTTCCTGTCGCGTCGTGCGTGAGTTAGTGACTGGTGTACATTTACTGTGCATCTAGAGGCTTGGAACAACCAACAACACGATTCACGTAAGATCACCAAGCCTTTACTGTCCAGCAAAATATGTCCAAACACCTACAATATAAGCTAAAACTAAGCGTCTGGGGAAGGACATGTTATCTCCGCGTCGTCGCATATGTGAGTTACTGAATTGTATAGGTTCATTTTGTATCTAGAGGCTTGGAACAACAGATGGAACGATTCACATAAGATGATCTAGCATTTACTCTCAAGCTGTATATGTCTAAACACCTAAAGTATATGTTACAAACTAAGCATCTGGAGAAGGGCATGCTTCCTCGATTACAATTGAGCAGTATTATGTGAGGGATATGGGTACCAAATTACTAGCGCATGGGGATTGGCTGATGAGCGAGCAGGAATCCTTAAACTAGACATAAAATTACACGCAAGAATTTAGTCTGTTTCCTTAACCCCTGGCCAACGACGACATATTGTTTATACTATCTTTGTCTTTGGCTGGGACCGCTTGGCCCAGCCAAAGACAATATATAATATATTAACGTCGGGCAGGGGTTAGAGCAAGTTCAAACTAACAGGAGGTGAACGCTATACATAGGTGTCGCCAATTTCATGGGGCACCGTTACACCGTTATAGCTTAAACAAAAAATAAATTAGAAGCATCTGGTCCGTCATTCATTATTCTGCCCCCGTCCCTTAATGAATATCCGCGTCCATAATCCAAAGACCTATTCCATATTTCGAAAAACAGCATTATCAGCAAATTAGAAAAAAACAATAATAGTATACATAAACATAGGCTAGTTTTCTGCAAGAGACAATTCAACAGTTTTCAATAATGCCGGTAAGACATCAGGATGTTACAAAAATATGAAATGCGTATCGCTGATCAGTATTCTTAATCTATATGATATTCGCTGTGAAGATTCATGTAGAAAATGATGCATATCAGTCAGGTTTTGCTTGTGACTGTTCACATGGACACAATGAGGATATTGAAGTACATGGGTTCATACTACCCCAAGACCCGGGGATTAAGCAGGATTAGAGACAAGTTACGAAAGGTAACGCGATACATCTTGCTCACTATGCTCGTATTTTGCTATCAGCACGAGATAAGTATCGCCAAATCTGAAGGCGCGTGGTAGTTTATCCCTGTTTTATAAGTTTCCGCGACAATGTTTTGTGACGTTCATTAAAATCGTCACATTTAACACAGGATCTAGCAAATACTACGATGCGAGATAAGTGTATACACCATATGCGGGTCCCACTAGAATTTGCTATCTAGAAAGGGATAGTTTACGATGTCGAAATTGTAATGATCTCTTTTGTCATAAAGTCGACGAAAGAGAAGGTTTCTCACTAGTATACTAGTACAAATTGTTCAAAATACAAACTCAAGAATTTCTTGTTATGATTAGAAATATATACATTCACAAGTTGAAATCAATCACATTCATTCAATGGAGACATTTGTGTTATATTAATTCCTCCGCCCTTGAAGAAAACAAATCTGTATTATGATCACTTGACATGTTATAACTATCACATCAACTAGCATTTTCTCTCCAGTAATATATCTCCAAAGACCTAAAGTATCAGTTACAGCGTCTGGGAACGGACATGCTTTCTCCATGACGTGAGTTAGTCACTTGTATGGACTTGCTGTGTAGCTTTAGACCTGGAACAATCAAGAAAACGATTGAAATACGATAACTTTTCATTTACTGTCCAGTGAGATGTCTCCAAACACACTAAATGAGTTACAAACTAGGCGTCTGAGGAAGGTCATACTTTCTCCTTGCCATCGCATGCGCGAGTTAGTTTCTAGTATAGCCTACTGTGTATCTTTAGACCAGAGACAACCGAGATCTATTCTCGATCACTAAGATGTCTCCAAATAGTAAATATACGAGTTATTGTGTGTAAGCGTATGTCCGGTACATTATAAATTGTTTTATTTCCATTTTCAAAGGAAGATTCAACTAATGTTTCATTAGTTTGCGAGAGCCTTTGTTCCTAAAAGAAGAACTGCAATTATAGTATTGGCCTTTTACTGTAATAGCGTATAGGCATATATTTTATTTCATTTGATGGAATATGTTATAAATATTAAATTTGCGAGAGCCTCGAATCTTAAGAGAAGAATTAAGAGCATATACTGTAATATCGCATGGGTGTATATTGTATAGTGTTGAATATTTATCTTTATTGAATATGTAATCAATATAATTAGCTTGCGGGAACCTTAGTTCTTAAGAAACGAACTGCAATTACAGTGTTGATGTTGTATTGTAAAACGAATAGGCATATAACTGGTATATCTTTTATTTCTCTTTCATGACCTATGTAATTAAATGTAATTAGTTTGCTTAAGAGAAAAACTATAGTATTGATCTTATACTGTAGTAGCGTAGTCATATTCCCGGTGTATATTATATAGAATTTATTTGTGTTAAAAGAGAATGTAATTGACGTAATTAATTTGCAAGAGCCTTAGTTCTTTAGAGAGGAAACGATATTATTGATGTTATACTGCATATACTCGATATATACTATTAATGTTTTATTTCCCATGGGATATGTACTTAATGTAATTAGTTTGCGAGAGCCTTAGATCTTAGGAGACGAACTCCAATTATACTACTGATGTTTTACTGTAATCGCGTATAGGCATATACTAGTGTTTGCGAGAGCCTCAGCTCTTGTAATATCGTCACGCGTATTACAGATTTTTTACTTAGTGTTAGGTTGTCCTCCACAGTTTCGTAGTAATGGCCCCTCTCTAATTTCATAATACGATAGACTGCCCTTGTTCTGCTACATCATAATTCTTCTTGTCTCCTTAATAGCTTATATCTATAATGCCATCCTATTCAGCATTATCAACGCTGCAAACGAGTACGTACAAATCGAGGGCTGGCTTCGTCTACACGCTGATCGAGATCATGGAGTAAAGTTTGTCCTGCCTCAGTTATGCCCCTTGGGTGTGCCTAAAAATCGGGACTCATTTACGGGAAGAAAATCTGACAAAAAACGGTTAGGTTGACTTTTGTTTGCCTTTTTAAGTTGAGACCGGACCAGGGAACGTGTGTAAGAAGTTTAATTAAAATCGCTCTTACAGATTTTTCTGGAAATTGAGCCGAATTTGACCATTTTTCGACATTTTTAAGGGGTTTTCTAGAAAAAATGAAGCAAGCATGGAGAAGAATGTTCGAGTTTAAATTTTCTATAACATAGCAGTGGTATATCTTAAAATAATAGTTTCATCGTGCTCTTTCAGAAAATATATATATATAAGTGATTTGGGTTGAAGGTTTTACGACAACTGGTGGCCGAAAAACGGACCCATAGTCTATTCCATGCCGAATGAAAGAATCTCTGGAGTGCACCCTTATATTTCTTCTTACGGGAATGTCAGTGACGTCATTACGTCACTAAGGCGAGAGCCTTAGTTCTTAAGAGGAGAACTACCATGATAGCATTGATATTCTACTATATATGCCTGATATACAGTAAAACATTTCTTATTGGATGTGTAATTATTATAGTTTGCGAGAAGCTTAGATCTTAAGAGACGAACTGACAGTACTATTCATGTTGTACTAATAGCGTATAATCTTATACTGGTGCACTGTGTATAATTTATACATCCAAGAATGTGGTTAGCTTATTTTCCCCGGCAAAGTAATTTAAGTATGGATTAGCTGACAGCAGGGAGCATAAAATCAATGTAATTATTAATTTGCGAGAGCCTTGGTGCTTACTATCGCTTCGTGATAACTGTTTGCGAGAGCCTTAGATCTAAAGAGATGACTCCTATTATAATAGGGATGTTGTGTACTCTAATAGCGTATAGGTGTATACCCGGTGCATCGTATATAGTGAAATATATATAAACAGCTTACAAGAGCCTTGGTTCTTAAAGACAAGAAATACCATACCATGATATTATTAATGTTATAATATCAGCGTATAGTCTTGAGCTACCCTGGTATATATTATGTTTATTTATATAAAAATAATGGAATATGTACGGAATGTAATCAGCTTGCGTTAGCTTGCAAGAACGTTAGTTTATATTACATGTATATATTACATGTTTGCGATAGCCATAGATATTAAGAGGCGTGCTAGCCTGGTAAGTATCCGTGTAACATGAGCTAGTACAAATGTTAACGTAGCCGTCCCCACACGGACAATGGAAGTCTCCGTCTGGGGAAGGACAAAAGCGTCTGGTGAAGGACAGCTCCAGCCAAAGCTTGATGCGCATACCGGCCATCTGTACCAGCGCGAAGCTTTTAGTACACGCGCGAATTTAGTACCCTCGAATTAAGAGACCCGGTGGAAGCACTGCAAAGGATACACACCTTTTGTGACGTAAGCATTCAATTGTGTCCAGAAACTTTTCAAAATTTCGTCGGGAACCATAGCAATCCCTATTGGAAATCACACGAGTCGTGGGTTCCCCATATGACAATTATTTGGCGGGAGATATCACGTTGCGCTCCTAGACCTCCGTCTGATCGACGGAGGTAAAAACAGACAGACAGACAGGCCCAGGCTGTGCTTGAAGATTTCTGTGTAGCATGGAACTGGATAATTCATGAGCGATCAATTAACATATCAATGGCAAGGCAGAGTTGACCGAGCCGCGGCCAGGGTTTGCATGTACTGAAAACACTTTGCTCTTTTTAATAGCTATTCACCTCGCACTTCTTTTTCGTGTCGTCTTATTCGCCAGCATATTGTTACACGTATAAATGAATAGGAGAATATGGCGTCGCCTTTCATGAGTAGTGCTCTTATTTTGTTTTTGCGAAAATCACAGTTTTCTGAATTTTTATGACATTTGGCGACAGCGGGACATCAATTTTCATTGTCACGATGTCTTCGTCAAAGATATGACTTGTAAATTCACCTATTTTTTAAACTGTCATGGTTTTATCTTGCTGTATAGAGAAACTTTTCAAATACAATAATGAGAAACCTCGAGCCATTGGTAGAGATTGGCATCAATCGGTTC